>PVJN01012182.1:0-51916 GCA_004026805.1 Lasiurus borealis | reverse complement strand
GAAAACATAAACAAGTCTATTTTAGTCTGGGTGACCTCTAAAGCAGAGAAATGCATGATTGAGGAAGCTGGAGCTCTTCCAATGATATTTGTTCTGCTGGGTTATATGTTCACCTTGTCCTGAGGGTTAGGGTATAAAGTTGGGCATTGATAACTTCCTTTTGGATGGCATCCTTGGTTGCCTCTCTGCCTGGTTGGAATTTGAGCAGGCAAATAAAACCAAGTTCAGGAGTTATAGTCCTATTAAAGGCCAGTTAGCTTTAAAGATTGAAATGAAGATTGGCTCCATAAATAATACTTGGACTAATAATCAATCAGCCCAGCCAGAAAGGCAGTGTAGAGTCAGGGAAGAGCATTTGAGTAGGAGTCAAACCAAAGGTTCTGCACTGGCTCAGCTCCTCACGAGCTGTGAGATCTTGCATGAGTTTGAGAGTTTTGTGTGTATTATGAAATGAGAAAGATTATGTGAGAATCCTTTCTAAGCTGCTAGGAAGAATATAAATGTAAGCAGTTACTATTAATACTTATGTAATGTAGAGAATTGTTATTTTTGTTATTCTGTCCTCAAATGTGATGTCTTTAGTTGCAAAGGGAACAGGCAAATTGGATGGTATATCCTATTTCCATTTATTAGATAAATGATATAAAATACAGGATCAATGTATTTTAATATCATTAACACATTTGAAGAACAGATTTATTCAAGAGTGGAGGAGGATCTTAAAGATTTCCACCAAGATCTGAAGTTTATTTTGGGGTAATAGAAATGTTCTGAAATCAGAAGGGGTTATAGTTGCACAACACTGTGAATATACTAAAAATCCCACTGAAATAACTATTTTCTTCCTTACTCAAGGATATTTTTTTATTTTAGGGAGAGAGGAAGTGAGAGAAATAGAGAAACATCATTGTGTGTGAGAAATATTGATTAGTTGCCTCTCATACACACCCTGATTGGGGATTGAACCCGCAATGTGGGTATGTGCCCTGACTGGGAATTGAACCCACAATCCTTTGGTTGGTGCATGAGATGATGCTCCAACTAACTGAGCCACAATGGCCAGGGCCTCACTTTTTAAAATAAAAAAAAATATCTCAATATTAAAAATTATTTAAAAAAAAAACCCCCACAAACAAAATATATCAACCTTGCCCAGTAATCATGAAGGCAATGAAGATGATGGTATATCTGAAGTAGTTAGAATAGGTCCATAGCAGGCAAAATAAACATTGCTCTTTCCTGTGTGAACAGTGTACTTGTGAGAGATAAGGGAGTCTTCTGGGGTGCTGTGTGTATGTGAGACAGACTATCTATATATATAAAAGCCCAGTGACCATTACAGCAGAACCAGAACAACTGGTTGTTTCGATGTGCATTGACCACTAGGGGGATGCTCAATGCAGGAGCAGTGAGCCAAGCAGTAAGAAGTGAGCAAGTGGGCGGTCAGAAGTGAACAGGTGGGTAATAAGGAGTGAACAGGTGGTGGTAGGAGTGAGCAGGTGGATGGTTAGGAGTAAGGAGTCCTAGATTCTGAGAGGTCGCAGGCCAGGCTGAGGGACAACCACCCTCATGAATTTCATGCAATGGGCCTCTAGTTTAGCTCTAAAAGCCCGGAGGTCATCGTTCAATTCCTGGTCAGGGCACATGCTTAGGTTGCAGGCTCAATCCCCAGTGGTGGCATTCAGGAGGTAGCCAATCAATGAATCTCTCTCATCATTGATGTCTCTCTCTCTTTCCTTCCCTCCCTCTCCCTTCTTCTCTAAAATAAATAAAAAATATGTTTTAAAAAAGCAGTACATTCGATTTCAGAAATAGTCAAGATGTAGAAGCACTGATAATGGATGTTGAAATGGTGGTCCCAGTACAGTGTTTGATAATTTGAATTGAAGGGTCCTTATTGACTCTAGGGATGGATAACCCTCATTTACTTACCTGAGGGGCAAAGGAACCAGTTACTGTAATAGATTTAAACTTAGCATAAAGTTTGCCCAGAACTGAGGGCTTTCCTGAGATGAGGAGGACTGTCTTTTTAAAAAAGATTTTCAAAAAGATTATTTTTTCTAGCTTTATTGAGGTATGATTGCCAAATAAAAATCATTATGTTTGGGACCACTGGCTCCTAACCACTTGCCTGCCTGCCTGACCAAAAAAAAAAAAAAAAAAAAAAAGACAAAAATCATTATGTTTAAGATGTGCAATATCATTATATAAGGTATACAACGTAATTATTTTATATACATATATGTTGTGTAAGCATTACCACAATCAAATTGATCAAAACATCAATTATCTCACTTAGTTACCATTTTGTGTGTGTGTGGTGAGAACACTTAAAATCTACTCTCTTAGCAGTAGCTGATTATGCTCAGTGGATAGAGCATTGGCCTGTGGACCAAAGGGTTCCAGGTTTAATTCCAGTCAAGGGCATGCATGTTGGTTGCAGGCTCCTCCTTGGCCTAGGCCCTGATCATGACTCATGCAGGAGACAACCAATCAATGTGTTTCTCTCATATCAATTTTTCTCTCTGGCTTTCCCTCTCTCTTCCACTCTAAAAATCAATGGAAAAATGTCTTCCAGTGAGAATTAACAAAAAAAAAATCTACTCTCTTAAATATTTTAAGTGTACAAACCAGCATTATCTACACCAATAAAAGAGAAAAATGCAAAATGACCGTCACTCCATTCCATTACCAGCCAATCAGGAGTGACTATGCAAATTAACAACAAAGATCATGATACCCATGATGGTGCTGGGGCTGCTGGGGGCTGGGTCAGAGACACAAATCTGCAGCCCCAGCACCTAGAAGCTTCAAGGCCCACCACCAAGGTGCTGGGGCTGTTGGGGGCCAGATTGGACACACAAACCCACAGTCCCAGAACCCAGGAGCTCCAAGTCCTGAGGCTGAGGCACTGGAGCTGCTGGTGAGTGGGGGGCAGTGGAGACACAAACCTGCAAGAAACCTGTGGAAAGGTAGATAAACTCTTATAACTTTATCTCCCTTTCCACAAGATGAGAAAATTGACCCTGGTTTATTTAGTGATATGGCCCACACCTTCCTACAAGCACAGGGTATGTTATTACCACTCCCAGGAAGGTCTGGTCAGAATATTGTCTCGCCGAAACATGTTTGCCTCAGTGGATAGAGCATTAGCCTGTGGACTGAAGGGTCCCAGGTTCAATTTCGGTCAAGGGCATGTACCTTGGTTTCGGGCACATCCCCAGTAGAGGGTGTGCAGGAAGCAGCTGATTAATGTTATCATTGATGTTTCTTTCTATCCCTCTCCCTTCCTCTCTGTAAAAAATGAATAATAAAAAAGAATACCATCTCCAGTGAAGAATGCTAGTGTGGCAAATCATCTAAGAGAGGAAACAAGCTTTTGTTAGGTTTATTCTGAAGGTCAGAGAACATGCCACCCCAACATATGCTGTGTGTTATATTGATGATCTTGAGCTGCAGATGCTTGAAAACAGCAAATGCATGCAGAGGCTTTCACTGAAGTCTCTGGATCTGCCTAAAATCAGACCCCCCCAAAGGAGATTAAATGTCATAGGTAGTCCCCTTTATGGAAGAAGGGTCATCAGGCAGAGAAGACTGACTCTTGTCACAGGACAGGGAAGAGTTGACATCACACCCAAACTTTGTTACAAACTGTATCCCCCCCACCCCCATTCATCTTTCCTAAAAATCATTTACTCTTCTCTGAGAGGCCTATATCTTCTGTCTCCTTTCCCTAGGAAGAGGGTATTTAAATATGCATTCTAAGCCACTTTGGGGAGTTACTCATTTTTTCCTGGGATCTCCCACATGTACACAAGGTACACGTGTTAATGAACTTTTGTTTTTCTCTTGGTGATCTGTCTTTCACTACAAGGGCCTCCACTAAGAACTCTAAAAAGTAGAGGAAAACTACTTTTCCTCCTCCATAAGTCTTTCTTGGTAAATCAAGTCCCCAGCTGAACAATGAAGTTGGCTCAAGTACCAAGCAGTTCTGGCTAATGGGGAAACTTCTAGGCAGAAATCAATGAAATTGGCATCAAAGTGGGATGGTAGGCACACTCATGGTTGCTGGTGGGAGTTTAAAGTGGTTCAACATTTTTGGAGGATGATTTGGCAAATTCTATAGAAATGTACAAGGTACATCCAAGAGTTCTCCAGGATGCTACTGTGGGCTCCCCTTCCATGATAAGAAAACCTGGGAACAACCTGCATTTTTAGGACAAGGTGGCATCTATACTAATAAAATGGTAATATGCTAATTAGACTGAACATCTTCTGGACGTCCTTCCAGACAAAGCCATGTTGGCAGGGCCAAGGCAGAGGAGGTTAGAGGTAATCAGGCAGGCAGGGGAGAGCAGTTAGGGGTATCAGGCCAGCAGGCAGGTAAGCGGTTAGGAGCCAGAGATCCTGAGGGATCCCAGATTGGAGAGGGTGCAGGCTGAGCTGAGGGGATCCCCTTCCCATGCACGAATTTCATGCATTGGGCTTCTAGTTAACTGTAATCACAATACTATACATTTTATCCCCACAACTTATTTATCTTATAACTTAAAGTGTTTACCCTTTTACTAACAATCTAAGTGTCCATCAATGGTTAAATGAATAAAGAAAGTGTGCCACTGGCCAGGTGGCTCGGTTAGTTGAAGCATCATTACATACACAAAAAGATGGCAGGTTTGATTCCCAGTTGGGGCACATATGGGAGGTAATTGTTTGATCTCTCTCTCTCTCTCTCTCTCCCTCTCTCCCTGTCTCCCTCTCTCCCTCTCCCTCTCCCTCTCCCCCTCTCTCTATTCCCTTCTTTTCTCTAAAAATCAGTAAATATATCCAGGGGGAAGATTTAAAAAAGTGTGTGAAATATTATTCAGCCACAAGAAAGGAAGAAATATGCCAACTTGGATGAAGCTGGAGGAAATTATGCTAAGTGAAATAAGCTGGACATAGAAATCTAAAAAAGTCAAACTTACAGAAGCAGTGAGTAGAATGGTAGTGGTCAGGGTCTAGGAAATGGGGTGGTGGGGGGAGAGATGGGGCACTTTATAATTAAAAGTGGGTATTTTCTGGGCAAATAAGGTTGCCCTAATACTGGTACCAATGTTAGCAGAGAGGGTGAAAGTTGAAAGGGCCTAAGGAATGATTTACAACTGTTACATTTAGATGAAAGTGCAATGTCCTTTATCCTATCCCAGGATAGGATAAACCAATTCAGAAAGGAATCAAGAAGGAAAAAAATATATGAAGGATGCTAGGCAATAAAAGCCATTTTTAAGATGCTGGTGAATGGGAAACTATGTTAGGGATGACAAAGAACATCTTTTGGTGTATTCCTAGGCTTAGAAGTGATTAGGAATGCCATCTACAGAGGATGAAACTTTTGGAAGCAGTTTTGCTACAAAGCACAAGGAATATTCATACAAACTAGAAAATAGAGAAGAATTGAATTCTTGGATTTGAGTCTAAAGCTAGATTGGCAGCTTGCTCTCTTTTGAGGCTAACAGGTGTTATCTTACCTATAATGCAAATGGTCAATTGAATTTAGATTTCCTTTGTGATCTGTATTCAAGACATTAATTCGAATATTTCACTCACTGACATTATGTCATCTGATCTAGTGTGTTAGGGATAAAATGGTAGACAAGACTGACATAATTTCTGCCTCTGACAGGTAATCACTTAAGTGCTATAAGAGAAGTGGAGAGCTAAGAAAGAATATAGGAGGGACACCTGGCATGGGCTGGGATTCAAGAAAGCTTTACAGAGGAAAAGAGGGTTAAGCATAGGTGTGAAGGATAAATAAGAATGAGCTCAGTGATCAGATGGGGGACAGGCATCCCAGGCACAGGAAACAACATGAGCAAATACAAGATAAAGAGCATCTGCATTTGAAGAATTGTAGTATGATCCACTATAGCAAGAATATGCTGTTATTCTTCAAGCATGGTTCACAGATTATCTACATTAGAATTTCATAGGCTGCTTCCTAAAAATTCAGATTCCCAGACTTACTGTAACTCTGTGGTGGGGTCTGTGAATTTGCATAATTCCGATGCACTGTAATGTTCTATATATAATCTATAGATTATATATAATCTACATGGCATTCATGTATGAAGAAAAAAGTGTGTATGTGTGTGTGTACTATTTTTGAGCCGAATAGAAGATTAAAAAGGGAGGGAGGGAGTAGCAGAAGGATGCCAATATGGCTGCAGAGTAAGGAGAAGGTACACTGACATGCTTCCAGGACCAAACTGGAATTACAACTAAAGTACAGAAACACCATCCTGAATAATCAACTGAAGACTAGCTGGAGAGAACCCTGATAACCAAGGACAAAAAGTGGAGACCACACAGGAAGTGTGAAGGTGTGAGAGGCTGGCTGGGCTCTCATAGGCAGCATCTGAAGTTACAGAGACATATCTCAGCTGTTCTCAGTTCCCACTGAGAACTCTGGGGTCTAAACCCCATGCTTGGACACCAGCCCAGAGCAACAAAACTGAGGAAGGTGCCCAAACAACATCTGGTTGTGAAAAGCAGCAGCATTGCTGTCTGCCTTAGAAGTGCAGGCACCCTCTTAAAGGGCCACTCACCTTGGTCTTTGGCAGACGGAGGACAGAGTATACTAGAGCTGTGTATGGAGAATCAAGGGTTGGAGGTTTGATATTAGAGCTTGGAAAACAGCCACCCCAGTTAACTGTTTTGAGTCATTCCCTCATCTCATACTGCAGAGGACCTTTAAAATCCAGGCAGCTTATGCCTGGGAAGAGGGGGGAAGCAATTGTCCCACTTGATTGGAAAACTCTTGTCCCATGCTGTGGTTGATAGCTAGAGGCTAACTAATGCTGAATAACAATCAGACTGCAGAGAGAGGCAGTTTTCTGGAGGCTTTGGGTATTTGGCTGATCTTGTTCAGGTCCTGGAGCTAGGAAAAGCAGAACTTAGTGTATCTATATCTTTGTCCTTTCCAAAGACACCAAGCCACAGGAGAGTGAGCCACAAGTTATGGATTGCTGATAGCTTCTAATAGGGTACTCAGGGCCAGTAACAAGCAGCATCTGACATTGTCTTGCATTAGATATTGGTAGTCATATCAGATCTACTTAGTACACAGACACAAACCCAAACAGGCAGCCAAAATGAGGAGACAAAGAAACAACACCCAAATGAAAGAATAAGAGAATTCTCCAGAAGAAGAGATAAATGGAATGGAGATAAGAAATTTATCTGCTACAAAGTTCAGAATAATGATGGTAAAGATGCTCAACAGCATGAGAAAAGATATAGTAACTATAAAAACAGAACTAATGAATGACATAGCACAAATAAAGATGAAATTAGAAGGAATATACAGCAGATTAGGGGAAGCTGAAGATCAAATCAGTGAATTAAAAGACAGGGTTGAAAAATCACTCAATCAGAGAACCAAAAAGAAACAGACAACTAAAAAACAAGAAGATATCTCAAGTGAGCTGTGGAACAACATAAAAATGTAACAGTATTTGAATAGCAGGTGTGCCAGAAGAGGCAGAAGGGGAGAAAGGGATAGAGAACATGTTTGAAGAAATAATAACAGAAAACTTTCTTAACCTACTAAAGGAAAAAGTCACAGAAGTCCAGGAGGCACAAAGAACTCCACACAAGAAGAACCCAAACAAGTACATGCCTAGACACATCATAATTAAAGACAAAGAAAGAATCTTAAAGACAGCATGAGAAAAGCAAACTGTTACCTACAAAGGAGCTCCAGTAATGGTGACACCTGATTTCTTATCAGGAACTCTACAGGCTGGAAAGGAATAGCATGAATCACTCAAGGTAATGGAAAGCAAGGACTTGAAACCAAGATTACTATATCGAGCAAGGCTATCATTCAAAATAAATGATCAAATAAAAATTTCCCAGACAACAAAAGGCTAAAGGAGTACATCACCACCAAGCCAGCATTATAAAAAAAATGATAAAGAAACTGCTGTAATGAGAGGAGAATACAAGATGGCGGAATAGGTAAATACCTACACTGCTGCCTCACACAACAATTTCAGAACCACAGGAAATCTGGCTGAGTGGAAATTCTACAATTAGAAGGAAAGAGAGGGGATCACAGAGACCCAGAGAAGCTGCAAAAAGCTGAGGTACGGAGACAAGCTTGTGGAGAGAGCGGGTGCCGGAGAACCTGGCTGGCTTTCTCTGGCAGAAGGGAGACGGAGACTCTCAAGGCCATTGAACCTCTTCTCCTATGACACTAAACCCCAGATGCAGCCGAAACTCATATAGGGGGAGTTTGGACTGTGAAAAGGGAGAAGTGTACGGAAATTTAGGGGAGTCGCAAAAGATCAGAAGTCTGGTGACGCGCAAGGCACTGTGCGTAAAGGACTGACTGCTGATTGTGGGGCTGGCTTTCAAGAGTGGGCAGGAGACAGACCCTCCCAACTGTGCCACTTCTAACTCGACTAAACCCCAGTTTCAGGCAAAACCCTGGGGACCCAGACTCATATGGTCCCGGAGGTGCAGCAGTCTAGAGGCACTGGGAGAGAGTGCTGCTTGCACAGGGACCACTCAAGCGATTACCCAGTCACGTGAGACTCAGGGGCCATGAAGGGCAGGGCCAACTGGAAGGCAAGGCAGTCCCTTAAGCCCTGAGACTCCACCCATCCCAAGCTCAACAGAGAGGCTTTTGCAGTTTTGCAAGTCTGGTATCATTAGGCTGAATTCAACACAGAAGTTCTCCTGGCATAGTGAAAATGCCAAGACAAGGGAAGGGATGACCAACAAAAGAAATGGAGGAAAACAAATGACTGGATATAGAGTTCAAAACCTGGCTTATAAGGTTTTTCAAGAATATCCTAGAAAGGTTGGATAAAGTTAGCGAGACCCAAGAAGAGATGAAAAAGAACCAACTAGAGATGCAAAAGATCCAACTAGAGATGGAAAAGGACCAACTAGAAATTAAATATATACTGACTGAAATAAAAAAAATATTATACAGAGACCTAACAGCAGACGAGAGGAAGGCAAGGATCAAGTCAAAAATTTGAAATATAAAGAATCAGAAAACACTCAACTGGAAAAGCAAGAAGAGGAAAGAATCCAAAAATGTGAAGATAATGTAAGGAGCCTCTGGGACAGCTTCAAGCGTACCAACATCAGAATTGTGGGCGTGCCAGAGGAAGAGAGAGAGCAAGATACTGAAGACCTATTTAAAAAAATAATGACTGAAATCTTCCCACGTCTGGTAAAAGAAATAGACTTACAAGTCCAGGAAGCACACAGAACCCCTTATAACAGGAATCCAAAGAGGACTACACCAAGACACATCATAATTAAAATACCAAGAGCAAAAGACAAGGAGAGAATATTAAAAGCAAGAGAAAAATAGTTCATTACCTACAAGGGAGCACTCAACAGAAACAATGCAGGCCAGATGGGAGTGGCAAGAAATATTCAACGTGATGAATAGGAAGAACCTACAACCAAGAATACTCTATCCAGCAAAGCTATCATTCAGAATTGAAGGGCAGATAAAGAACTTCACAGGTAAGAAAAAGCTAAAGGAGTTCATCAACTACAAACCAGTATTATATGAAATGCTGAAAGGTAGGTACTCTTTAAGAAGAGGAAGAAGGAAAAGGTAAAAGATAAAAAAAATTATGAACAACAAATATGTATCTATCAACAAGTGAATATAAAAATTAAGTGAATAAAAAATTTGATCAACAGAATAAACTGGTGAATATACTAGTATCAGGAGCACAGAAAGGGAGTGGACTGATAATTCTCAGGGGGAAAGGGGTGAGGGGTGTACAGGGAGAGACTGGACAAAAGTCATACACCTATGAATGAGGTCAATGGGAGGGAGGTAAGTGTAGAGGGAAGAGTGGGAGCTGGGTGGAGGGAGTTACGGAGGGAAAAAAAGAGAAACAAATGTAATAATTTGAATAATAAAGATTTAATTTATATAAAAAAGGGGGAAAAAAGAGTTCATACATCCTCTTTCCAGTTTGGGAATCAAAAGGATTTTGGAGGGATAGAAAAATGGCTGCGGAATAGACAGATGTGTCTGGAGCTTTGTCGCTTGGCAGAGGGAGAGAGAGCAGCTGAAAGTCACACGGGGAGTGTTTGTTGGCAAGTTAAGAGTCAGTTATCCTCCAGGAGAAGGCAGGGAACTGCTGGATGGGGCTCTCCTGGCCAGGCAGCCCCACTGCCACAGGGTTTTTTGTCAGCCGGAGCCACCAGCGCGAATGCGGAGACCACGCCATCTTGCAGAGGGAGGTGGATGTCTGCGGTGGTCTGAAAGCTGCAGCTGGCTGAAACACTCACGGAACAGCCGGAGACCCAGAACACCGCTCTCCAATAGGCACAGACATGGGGCAGATTCAGAGATCCACAAGGCACACGGAAAGGTCAGATTTTGCCTGGGATAAGGTGAGGTCTCCTGACCCTCAGAACTGAGACGCGCACACTGTGGGAACCAGGCTGCGGGAAAGCTGCCTCTGGAGGGCAGGGCATGATCCCTAAATGTGGAGACAAACTCTCTGAGCTGTTGACAGAGGGGAGCTCTGGAAAACGACTAGTTTTTTTATCTGAGGCAGAGGGACAGCCTGGGAGTTATTACATTGTTCCGGCTGCAAAATCCCCACAAACTGGCTTTGAGAACCACAGAGTAGCAGGATCTGAGCACAGCCTAGAGAGGTCCTGTGCTTTGTCTCAGTGATCACTTCCGAAAAACTGCCACTCAGTGGATGACACACAAATTGACTCTCGAATAACCACAAAAGAATAAACAGATTAAAACACCAACAGTGGAACACAGGGAATGGCAATACCTTCCCTACTGGGAAACATGAGTGCCAAGCAGAATAATAGTGGAAGTGAATGACCATTCTATTTTTTTTCTTTTTTAATTTTTTTTTCATTTTTACATATTTTAATTAAAAGACTATATTTTTTTCTTTCTGCCTCACTTGATTTTACCTTTTTAATTATTACATTTTTGTTTTCAACTAGTATTATTAATGACTACTAGTATATTACCTTTTTGGAAAAAAACAAGTGTCATTTTGTTTTCTCTTTATTTTACTTTGGGATTAGAGTTCTACATTCTATTTTCATCTTTAGCATAATTTTACTCCAACTCAACTCTACCTTTATGCCAACACTTTCCTCCTAACTTTCCCCATTTTGTTGTCTTGTTTCTCTTTCCCTTTTCCAACTTTAGATTCCCCCTATTCTTTCTCTTTACCTAGTTAAAATTTCACCCCACTTATATATCTAATTTCAAATCCCATACTACAAGTCCATACAAACCTCACTCCTCTTGTCTTCACTAGCGAAAAAGTGTTTTTTCTCTATGTCCTTTTCTTATTATTTTCCTGAACAGTGATTATACCGATTTTTTGAACTTTTTGTGAGATTGTTTTAGCTTATTCTACTTGTTTTATTTTGCTTTTTACCTCTCTTTTCCCTCGCCTCCCTCGATACCAGTTGTTATCTGCAGTTTGTATTAATCTCTAGGTACTCGTTGCTGGCCTTTATTGGAATTAGTGACTGTTCTATTGGAGTTTTCTCCTGACATCTATATTTTGTTCCCCTTTTCTCTCTTATCCGCTTTCTTTTCTCTCTGATTTTGTTTCTCTTTCTCTTTTCTTTTTCTTCTTCTCTTTATTTTATTTTTAGTTTATTTATTTATTTATTTATTTACTTATTTATTTTCTCCCTCTCCCAATTTGATTTTGGCACTTCTTTCCTTTCTTTTCCCCTGAATTTCCTCTTCCTCTTTCTCTACTTACCCATAATTTGTCTTTCATTGGTGATTATTAACACCGGAAATACATTTCTGTTCAGTGTCTTGTGTGCTGTATCGGGTCGTGTTGTAGTTTGTGCCTTTGAATCAATGTAGGAGAGAGAACTACATAATCAGACACCGGAGAAGAAAGATCATGGGCAGACAAAGAAACAGCGTGCATAGGAGAGATAGGCAGGTATCACCAGAAAAGGAAGTAAACGAAATAGAAGCAGAAATAAGCTTACCAGAGAAAGACTTCAGAGAAATGATCATAAGGTGCATGAAAAGAATAGAAGACAAGTTCAACAATGTAAGTAAGAGCCAAGAGAAAATGAAGAAGATCCAAAAGGAAATGCAGAAGAAGCAAGAAGAAATGCAGGAGCAGCAAGAAGAAATGCAAAAGAAGCGAGAAGACATGCAGAAGAACCTAAAAGAAATGCAGAATAATCAAGAAGAAATGAAAAATGACATCACTGCTATAAATAATTCAATAGAAAGTATCAAAAGTAGACTAAAAGAAGCAGAGGACCGCATCAGTCAGCTAGAAGACATGGTAGGAAAAAATACCCAAGTACAGCAACTTCTAGAAAAAAAAGTTAAAAAGCAAGAGGAGAGCCTAAGGGAATTTTGGGATAACATGAAACAAAACAACACCCGCATAATTGGGGTTCCAGAAAGAGTGGAAACTGAACAAGGATTAGAGAACCTGTTTGAAGAAATAATGACAGAAATTTTCCCCAATATAGGAAGGAAAAAACCCACACAAATCCAAGAAGCTAACAAAGTCCCAAGAAAAATTAACCTTAACAAACCGACACCAAGAAACATTATAATAAAATTGGCAAACACCAAGGACAAAGTAAGAATCTTAAAAGCAGCCAGAGAGAAACAGAAAGTTACCTACAAAGAAACCCCCATAAGACTAGCTACTGATTTCTCAACAGAAACTCATCAGGCCAGAAGGGAATGGAATGAAATATACAAAGTCATGCAAAGGAAGGGTCTGAATCCAAGAATACTGTACCCTGCAATACTCTCAATCAAAATTGAAGGTGAAATCAAAAGCTTCACAGACAAAAAAAGACTAAGGGAATATATTACCACCAAACCAGCAATGCAAGAAATGTTGAAGGGTCTGTTGTAATAAAAAGAAAGAGGAAGTGAGGAAGGAACTCCGGGGTAAGGACTAAAAATGGCAACTGATAAGTACTTATCAATAATAACTTGAAATGTAAAAAGATTAAATGCTCCTATCAAAAGGTATAGGGTAACCGATTGGATAAGAAAACATGATCCATATATCTGCTGTCTGCAAGAAACCCACCTCAGGAAAAGAGATGCACACAGATTGAGGGTGAAGGGATGGAAGATGGTATTTCAGGCAAATGGAAATTAAAAAAAATGCTGGGTTTGCAATACTTATATCTGACAAATTAGATGTCAAAGTGAAGGACATAATAAGAGATAAAGAAGGCCATTTCATAATACTAAAGGGAACAATCCAACAAGAAGAAATAACTCTGGTAAACATATATGCATCCAATATAGGAGTACCTAAATACATAAAAAAAAACCTCTTTGAGGATATTAAGGGAGAGATTGCCAGCAATACAATCCTAGTAGGAGACTTTAATACCCCATTGTCAACATGGGACAAATCCTCTAAACAAAAAATCAGCAAAGAAACATCAATCCTAAATGACTCACTAGACCAGATGGAATTAATTGACATCTTCAGAACATTTCACCCCAAAGCCACATAATATACATTCTTCTCCAGTTCACATGTGTCATTTTCAAAGATAGATCATATGTTGAGTCATAAGAAAAGTCTCTTCAAATTCAAGAAGATAGAAATCATATCAAGCATTTTCTCAGACCACAGTGGCATGAAACTGGAAATCAACTATAATAAACACAACAGAAAAAAATCAAACACATGGAGACTAAACAGCATGCTATTAAACAATGACTGGGTAACCAGAGAGATCAAGGACGAAATAAAAAACATCATGGCAACAAATGACAATGACAACACAACAATACAAAATTTATGGGACACAATGAATGCAGTCTTAAGAGGGAAGTTCATAGCTCTACAAGCCTACTGCAAAAAACAGGAAACAATGGTAATAATTCACCTAACCATACAACTCAAAGAGCTAGAATGAGAGCAACAAGAAAAGCCCAGTGTAAGCAGAAAGAAGGAAATAGTGATGATCAGAGTGCAGATAAACAACTTGGAGACAAAAGAAACAATTCAAAATATCAACAAAACCAATAGCTGTTTCCTTGAAAGGATAAACAAGATTGATGGACCTCCAGCCAGGCTCATTAAGAAGCAAAGAGAGAAGACCAAAATAAACAAAATCAGAAATGAAAGAGGAGAAATAACAACAGACCCTGTGGAAATACAAAGGATTGTTAAGAAATACTATGAAAAACTCTATTCCAACAAATTGGACAACCTGTAAGAAATAGACATATTCCTAGAAAAATATAACCTTTCAAAACCCAATGAGGAGGAATCTAAACATCTCAATAGTCCAATAACTATGGAAGTAATTGAAGCAGTCATCAAAAAGCTTCCAGGAAACAAAAGTCTGGGACCAGATGGCTACACAGAGAGTTTTACCAAACATTCAAGGAAGAATTAAAACCTATCCACCTCAGACTATTCAAAAACATTCAAGAAGAAGGAACACTTCCAAACCCCTTCTATGAAACCAGCATCACCCTAACACCAAAACCAGATAAAGACAATACAATGAAAGAGAATTATAGGCCAATATCTCTCATGAACATAGATTCCAAAATCCTCAGCAAAATTCTAGCAAATCGGATCCAGCAGTACATCAGAAAGATCATACACCATGACCAAGTAGGATTCATCCCAGGAATGCAGGGATGGTACAATATCCACAAATCAATAACCGTGATACATCAAACAAACAAATTGAGAGATAAAAATCACATAGTCATATGAATTGATGTAGAAAAAGAATTTGACAGAATACAACACCCTTTCTTGATAAAAACTCTCAGCAAAATGGGAATAGAAGGAGCATACCTCAACATCATAAAAGCCATATATGATAAACCCACACCTAACATCATACTGAATGGGCAAAAACTAAAACCATTTCCCCTAAGAACAGGAACAAGACAGGGATTCCCACTCTCACCTCTCCTGTTGGACATTGTACTGGAAGTATTAGCCATTGCAATTAAAGAAGAAGAAGAAATAAAAGGCATCCAAATTGGAAAAGAAGAAGTAAAGCTGTCCTTATTTGCAGATGACATGATATTGTACATAAAAAACCCGAAGGAGTCCATTCCAAAACTAATTGACTTAGTTAATGAATTTGGCAATGTAGCAGGATACAAAATTAATGCTAAGAAGTCTGTGGCATTTCTATATACTAATAGTGAAATTACAGAGAGAGAGACTAAAAAAGCAATCCCATTTACCATCACACCAAAAAAAAAATAAGATACCTAGGGATAAACCTAACTAAAGAGGTAAAAGACCTATATGTAGAAAACTACAGGACACTAAAAAAAGAGATAGAGGAAGATGTTAACAGTTGGAAGAGCATACCATGCTCATGGATTGGGATAATCAACATCATTAAAATGTCCATACTACCCAAAGCAATCTATAGATTCAATGCACTACCCATTAAAATACCAATGACATATTTCCCAGACCTAGAAAGAACTCTTCATAGATTCATCTGGAACAAAAAAAGACCATGAATAGCTACAGCAATTCTGAGAAAGAAGAATAAAGTAGGTGTGATCTCAATACCAGATTTCAACTATACTACAATTCAACTGTTCTCATAACAGCCTGGTACTGGCACAGGAACAGACATATAGACCACTGAAATAGAATAGAGAACCCAGATATCCACCCAAACCACTATGCTCAACTAATATTTGACAAAGGAGGCATGAACATTCAATGGCGCCAAAATAGCCTCTTCAATAAATGGTGTTGGGAAAATTGGACAGATACATGCAAAAAAATGAAATTGGACCACCAACTTACACCAAATATAAAAATAAACTCAAAATGGATACAGGACTTAAACATTAGATGGGAAACCATAAAGATACTAGAGCAATCTACAAGCAGTACAATCTCAGATATATCCCGAAAGAACTTCTTCACTCATACTTCTCCAAAGGCAATGGAAGCTAAAGAAAAAAAAAAGAAAAAACAAATGGGACTACATCAAAACAAAAAGCTTTTGCACAGCAAAAGAAACCATCAACAAAACAACAAGGAAGATCACTGTATGGGAGAACATATATTCAAATGTTATCACTGATAAATGTTTAATCTCCAACACCTACAGCCAACTTATACAACTTAATAAAAGGAAGATAAATGATCCAATAAAAAAATGGGCAATGGACCTAAATAGAACCTTTTCGAAAGACGACAGAAGGTAGGCCAAGAGACATATGAAAACATGTTCAAAGTCACTAATCATCGGAGAGATGCAAATCAAAACGACATTGTGATACAATCTTACACTGGTTAGAATGGCAATCAGTAGCAAATCAACAAACGACAAGTGTTGGCGAGGATGCAAAGAAAAAGGAACCCTTGTGCACTGATGGTGGGAATGCAGACTGGTGCAGCCACTGTGGAGAACAGTATGGAGTTTCCTCCAAAAACGAAAAATGGATCTCCAATTTGACTCTGTAATCCCACTCTTAGGAATTTATCCTAAGAAATCACAAACACCAAACAGAAAGATTTATGAACCCCCATGTTCATAGCAGCACAATTTACAATAGCTACAATTTTGAAACAGCCTAGGTGCCCATCAGCAGATGAGTGGATCAGAAAACAATGGTACATCTACACAATGGAATTCTATGCTGCCATTAAAAAGAAGGAATTCTTATCATTTGCAGCAACCTGGTTGGAACTGGAGAGCCTTATGCTTAGTGAAATAAGCCAGTCAATGAAGGAGAAGCATCACATGATCTCACTCATTTGTGGATAATGAAGAACATGATAAACTGATGAACAAAAGGATAGATACAGAGGCAGTAAAGCTTCAAACAGACTGTGAAATTTCAGCAGGAAGGTTAAAGTTAGGTGAGGTACATAAGAGATCAATCAAAGGACTTGTATGCATGCATATAAGCATAACCAATGAACATAGACACTGGGAGGTTGGGTTATGCTTGGGATGAAGCGGGGGGCAATGGGGAGATATGTATAAAAATTAATTAAAAAAAGAAAAGAAAGAAAGTGCTGTAATGAGAAGAAATAGAAAAACCTAGACTTACAGAATTAAAATGGCAATAAATATGTACCTATCAACAATATATTTAAATATAAAGGGATTAAAGGCTCCAATCAATAGGCATAAGGTAGCTGAATGGATATAAAAACATGACCCAACTATATGCTGAGACTCACACAGAAAAAAAGAAACACACAGGATGAGAATGAAAGGATGCAAAAAACATTTTCCATGCAAATTGAAAAGAATAATAGCTGGGGTAGCAATATTCAGATCCAACAAAATCGACATCAAAATGAAGACCATCACAAAAGACAACAAAGGTCACTACTTAATACTAAAGGGATTGATCCAACAAAGGACATAACTCCCATATTGGTTGCATATATATTTATTAGAGTTATGTCCTCTTGTTGGATCAATCTCTCTAAAATACACACACACACACACACACACACACACACACACACACACAGACACACACACACACACTAGAGGCCCAGACCACACACGAGACTCAGACCTGCAACGCCAGTGCAACCCAGACTGACTCCTAGAGTCAAGTCTCCACCCACCTGCGCAGGCCTTGCTGCGCATGCAGCCTCCTCCTGACAGTCTTTGGTTGGGATGGTGTGACGGCCAAGAGGTTTTTATAATATATATATCCTATATAATAAAGAGATAATATGCAAATTGACTGTCACACCCTCTCACAAGATGGCTACCCCCATATAGTCACAAGATGACTGTCACAATATGGCCAGCAAAGGAGGGCAGTTAGGGATGACCAAGCCAGCAGGGGAGGGCAGTTGGGGCAACTGGGCCTGCAGAAAAGACAGTTGGGGGTGACTGGCCCTTCAGGTGAGGGAAGGCAGTTGGGGGTACCAGGCCTGCAGGGAAGGGTAATTGGGGGTGACCGGTCCTGCAGGGGAGGGCAGTTGAGGATGACCAGACCTGCAAGGGAGGGCAGTTGGGGCAACTGGGCTGGCAGGGGAGGGCAGTTGGGGAAACTGTGCCTGCAGGGGAGGGCAGTTGGTGGCAACCGGGCCAGCAGGGGAGGGAAGTTGGGGGTGACCAGGCCAGCAGGGGAAGGTAATTGAGAGCAATCAGGCTGGCAGGGGAGCATTTAGATGTCAATCAGGCTGTCAGGGAGTGGTTAGGGGGTGATCTAGCTGGCAGGCAGAAACGGTTTGAGTGGTTGGGAGCCAGCAGTCCCGGATTGTGAGGTGGATGTCTGACTGCCAGTTTAGGCCCCATCCCACAGGGCCTAAACTGATAGACATTCCCCGAGTGGTCCCAGATTGAAGAGGGTACAGGCTGAGCTGAGGGACACCCTCTCCCTAGTGCATGAATTTTGTGCACTGGGCCTCTAGTGTAAATATATATATAATTAAGGGAGAGATACACAACAATAGTTATAGTAGGGGACTTTAACACTCCACTGACTTAACTGGATATATCTTCCAGACAAAAAATAAGCAATCAGTGACTCTTAGGAACACACGAGATCAGATGGATTCAATTGACACTTATAGAACATTTCATCCCCAAGTTGCATAATATACATTTTTCTCCAGTGCATATTGATCATCCTCAAAGATACCACATGTTAGGATGCAAGACAACTCTCTACAAGTTCAAGAAGATTGAAATCATATCAAACATCTCAGATCACAGTGGAATAAAATTTGAAATCAACTACAGTAAAAACACCCCAAAACATTCAAACACATGGAGAATAATTGGCATGTTATTAATCAATGAATGGGTTACCAACGAGATCAAGACAGAAAAAAAAAACTTACTAGAAAGAAATGAAAATGAACACAGCAAAAGCATTCCTGAGAAGGAAGTTCATAGCACTACAGGCCTTTATTAAAAACAAGAAAAACCAACAATAAACTATTTAACTCTACAACTTATAGAAAGTGAACAACAAAAAAAGTCCAGAGTAAGTAGAAGGAAGGAAATAAAGATTAGAGCAGAAATAAATGACATAGAGACTAAAACACACACACACACACACACACACACACACACACACACACACACAACAACAACAACAACAACAACAACAACAACAATAACAACAACAACAACAAGTTAATGGAACCAAGAGCTTGTTCTTTGAAAAAATAAACAAGATTGATTGAACCATTAGCCAGACTCATCAAGAAACAAAGAGAGAGGACCCAAATAAATAAGATCAGAAATGAAAGTAGAAAAATAAACACAGACACCACAGAAATACTAAGGGTTGTAAGGAAACACTATGTACAACTATATACCAACAAGCTGAAAAATGAGGATGAAATGGAAAAATTCCTAGAAAAACACTATTTCCCAAAATTGAATCAGGAAGAATAAGAAAATCTGAATAGGCCAATAACAACTGATGAAGTAGAAGCAGTAATAAAAAAAACTCCCACCAAACAAAAGTCCAGGTCTGAATGGCTTCACAGGGGAGTTTTACCAAACATTCAAAGAAGAACTAATACCTACACTCCTCAAACTATTCCAAAAAGTCTAAGAGGAAAGAACATTTCCAAGCTCTTTGTAAGAGGCCAACATTATCCTGTTCCAAAACCAGGTACACACAGTACAAAAAAGAGAATTACAGACCAATATCCCTGATGAGCATAGATGCTAAAATCATCAACAAAATATTAGCTAATTGGATTCAGCAATATATTAAAAAGACAATATCCTAAACAATTTGGCTCAGTGGATAGAGTGTCGGCCTGTGGGCTAAAAGGACGTAGGTTCGACTCCAGTCAAAGGCATGTATCTTAGTTGTGGGCACATCCCCAGTGGGGGGCGTCCAGGAGTCAGCTGATCGGTGTCTCTCATCAATGTTTCTAACTTTCTATCCCTCTTCCTTGCTCTCCGTAAAAAATCAATAAAATATATTTTTAAAAAAGATCATAAACCATGACCAAGGTATTCCAGGGATGCAAGGCTGATGCAATATTTGCAAATCAATAAACATGATACATTACATAAACAAATTGAAAGACAAAAATCACATGATGACATCAATAGCTGCAGAAAAAGCATTAGAAAAAATCTACCACTCATTCTTCATAAAAGTTCTCAGCAAAGTGGGAATAGAGGGAGCATATTTCAAATGATAAAGGCCATATATGACAAACCTACAGTGAACATTATACTCAATGGGCAAAAAATAAAACCCATTTCCCCTAAAAACAGGGACAAGACAAGGATGTCAGCTTTCATCACTCTTATTCAACATATTACTGGAAGTCCTAGCCACAGTAATCAGATAAGAAGAAATAAAAGGCAACCAAATTTGAAAGGAGGATGTACAACTTTTATTATTCATAGATGACATGATATCACACACAGAGAACCCTAAAGACTCTACCAAAAAACAACACCCAAAAATCGATGACTTGATTATACACCAATAATGATTTCTCAGAAAAGGAAACTAAACAAGCAATCCCATTTACCATTGCAATAAAAAATTAAAATGCTTTTTTGTTTAAAAGATTATTTAGTTCACAGAGGGAGACTGGATTAGAGTGGGTGAGATTAAAGATGTGGAGATTAGCTGGAGACAATTGCAATAGCCAAATTCTTCAACTCATCACATGATGAATAAAACATATTTATTCAATGATTTAGGTTAACAACATTTTCTTCTTCCCCTTGCTTCCTTTTTTTCTTTCTTCTCTCTGTTTTCTTTATGCTTGTTATAATCAGGCACTGACATGAGTGTCAGGAGCAGCAAGAAAAAAATTCTGTGCCAATTTAAATTATGTGATTATGAGCCCCCCATTGTATGGGGGAGGTGACATCAGAATCCCTGAGATGCAATGCAAAATTAGAAGTCACGAAGATCCCAATTGTTACATAAACCTGAAGAAGCAGAAGTAACAGAAGACCAGGAAACAAAATACCCAAGTTAAGCAGGGCACATTCTTCCTAATCCACTTCTCACTCTTCTAGTAACCTTGAGATCTATGCAAAGTCATCCCTTGCCTCCAATGATGGTTACCCAGATTAAAGTCATATCAAAGGCACAAAGGTATCTGCAGGGGGCTGTGGCATGTGAGCCTGGGAATTTGAAAAACTACTTATCTATGAAGCATTTCTCATTTGGGTAGAACCTGACTCCTGATGTGTGGTGTGGTATGACCCTGGCTGTTCAGGGTCAGTCTTCCCACCCTAATTAAGACTGCTGCAGGTAAAAGAAATGGCTGCTACTAACCAGAGTAAATTAGTCACAAAGAAATCTTCTTCTGGTTTCCCATAAATGCCTGAAGTCCACCCTTGGAGTTGGTATATACTTATAATTATTTCAAGAGCTGGCATCATTTGCCTCATAGTAAAAGTGTCATGAAATTATTGTAAGGTTGCATGAGTTTGGGCCATAAATCTTATTCACTTCGGCTACATCTCATACCTTAATTCACTGGAGTATAAAATGCCATTTACACTGTTTCTTAGTTCACTTAATCATAATTAAATGACCTCAGAGGGCAGTAATTCATTGGGGCTCTGGCTTTGATGTGACACAAATAACAAACTTGGTTTGCCATGTGGACTGGTTCCTACACTTTTACATTGGCCACAGACCACATGGAGCATATAATGTCGACTTTTTGGTGTGGGCATGTGCTCTGGTTACATGAAACATCTGGGCCACAGATGTGGGTGAGAGGACCAGTAAAATGGTCCTCTTTGGAATTTTGTTGCACCATCTTCAGACCCCTCTAGGCCTTTCCTTGTTTCCTTTCATTTCTTTAAAAATGAGTGTTTGTCCCATATTGAACATGATTAGGCCTTCTCATCCTTTTGTTATTATCATTCTACAATGACTAGGAGATCAGTGGCTTAAGGGCTTTCAGACTTTACCTCCAGATGTAAGTTTCCCTAAGATCATGTCCCTAATCATAATGTGTTCCCGGGATTCAGATCCTCAAGACCAACAGCTCTGGGAACCATTGTCATTTGGATACTACAGTTAATTTGGCAAAAACTTTCTTGTCTTCCCATCTAAATGGATTTCTCTCATCTTATCCATCATCATCAGTAGCACTACCATCCTTGTGAACTCCTAATTTCTAACCCCTAAAGCTTGTGGTAGGCATAATAGTGCTCTGAAACCTCTAAAGATGCCCACATGCTAATCCCCCAATACATGTGAATATGTCAAGTTTCAAGGCAATGGAGAATTAATGTTACAGGAATTAAGAAATTAATGTGGCTAATCAGGTGACCTTGAGATGGGGAGAATCACTTGGATTATAGGACGGGCCCAATGTGATCATAGAGTGCTTAAAAGTGGAAAAGGGAGTCAGAGAGAGTCATAGGCAGGTGCGACTAAGAATGAAAGGCTCAGAGCAATATAAAGCTGCTTATTTTGAAAATGGAGGAAGAGGGTCATGAGGCAAGGAATGTGGGTGGCCTTTAGAAGGTGGAAAAAGAAAGGAAAAGAATTCTCCTCTAGAACCTACAAAAATAAATGCAGCTTTTCTGACACTTGATTTTAGCCCCATGAGACATGTCAGACTTTTCACCTGCACAATTGTAGCATAATACTTTTGAGTTGTTTTAAATTGTGATAATCTGTTATAGCAGTAATAGAAAGCAAATGCAAAACCATTTTTACTTTTCTTTAACTATATATAATTAGATGATAAATCTTGTGGTCAGCCACATCTCTTAGATACTTATCACTTTTCTTGGTATCTTCCACCTGCATTACAAGTTGGCTTGTATAAATTCCAAGATTCTTTGCTGTAAATGATTTTATATATGGTTAATGGAAAAATTATTCTGAAATATGATTTTCATATTAATTTTGCTCAGGAATAAGTTATGACACTACATTGCATCAGTTCCAAAATTATTATTCTGACCGCCAAGAGTACACCAAGTATGGGGTTCATAGGAAAGCAACTTGCTATCTGTGAATCATTTATATAAATGCAGAGAATTACTATTAATGATAAGGGATTTCCAATCTCTATTGCTTGCTAATGAGATCAACAGCTTGCTTTCTTCCCTGTTATAACAAGCTGGTTCCACACAGAGAAGAGCCCACCATTTTGCAAGTGCTATTAAGAACTCAGTTTTTCCAGTTGTGTTTTTTTTTTTTTAAGGAAAGTTTCTAGTTTCATTTAGTTATTGCTGCATAGTAAACTACCCCAAATTTTAGTGCCTTGAAATAACAGTAATTTATTATTTCATATAATAGTGTTGCTTGTCTGGGAGAATCTTCTATTCAAGTGATCTTTTTTGGGGATTACTCTGGTGAAGCAGGGGGTGCCTGGTTCCCCTCTATGTGTTTCTCTGTCTTATCTATCAGTGCCTTTTAAGTAGCCTCTTTCTCTCTCCAGTAGGATTAATCCAGGCCTTGTTATAGCATGGCAGCTGAGCTCTAAGAAGGAGCATTCTGCTTCTATTTGTATTATGCTTGCTAATAATATACCATTGACTAAAACAAGTCATAGGTCAAACCTAGAGTCAATGTGGGAGGGACCTACATAAGGGCATACACACTGGAAGAAGTGATTCATTAGGAGTCACCAATATAAGTCTACCACAACCCCCCCCTCTCTTTTTGTACAACTTTTAAAAATCAATAGAATTTTTAGAGGAGTTTTAGGTTTATAGAAAAATTGAACAGATACTGCAGAAAGTTCCTGTATCCTGCCCCCACAGTTTCTTATATTTTCTTTTTTATTTTTGACCAATAAAAATTCTATACATTTAAGGTATACAATATGATATTTTGACCTATGTATACACTGTGAAATGATTACCACTATTTAATTAACATATTATCATCTCCCATAGTTACAATATTTTGTGTGTGGTGAGAACACTTCAGATCTACTGTTAGCAAATTTCAACTGCACAAAACAGTATAGATGGTCCCTGACTTACAATGTTTCCACTTATGATTTTTTTACTTTACAATGGTATGAGTGCAATGTGAATTCAGTAGAAACCATACTTTGAATTTTTATCTTTTCTTGGACTAGCAATATGTGGCATTATGCTCTCTCATGATGCTGGACAGCAATAGCAAGCTACAGTTCCCAGTCAGTCAAGTGATAATGAACAATCAATATTCCAGTGTATTCATTAAGTTAGATGATTTTGCCCAACTGAAAGGTAATGTAAGTATTCTGAGCATGTTTAAGGTAGGCTTGTTTAAACTATGATGTACAGTAGGATATATGTACTAAATGTATTTTTGATGTATGATATTTTCAACTTACAATGAGTTTATTAGAATGTAATCCCATTGTAAGTCAAGGAGCATTTGTATTATAACTAGTAACCATGTAGTACATTAAGTGTCCAGAACATAGTTATATTATAACTGAAAGTTTGTACCATTTGCTCAATATCTCCCCCTTTCCCCTATTCCCATCCTCTTGTAACTACCGTTTTATTTTCTGTTAATATATGTTGATTTAATTTTTTTTTTTAGATAATACATTTAAGCAAAATCATGTAATATTTGTCTTCTTCTATCTGGCCTATTTTACTTAGCATGTTGCCCTTCAGGTTCATCCATGTTGTTGCAAATGGCAGGACTTCCTCCCTTTTTTTTCAAAAAAGAGTTTTTATTTTTAATTTTTAAAACAAATTTATTAATGTATTACATGTATACATATTTTTCCATTGCCCCCACATTCCCATGCATACCCTAACCCCTCGTGTATAGCATTCATTGGTTATGCTTTTATGCATGCATACTAGTCCTTTGGTTGATTTCTTACCTACCCCAACTCTCCCTAACCTTCCCGCTGTAACATGACAGTCTGTTTGATGCTTTATGGCCTCTGTATCTATCTTTTTGTTCATCAGTTTATAATGTTGTTTATTATCCATAAATTAGTGAGATCATGTGGTAATTTTCTTTCATTGACTGGATTATTTCACTTAGCACAATGCTATCCTGTTCCATCCAGGTTGCTGCAAATAGTAAGAATTCCTTCCTTTTTATGGAAGCATAGTATTCCATTGTGTAGATGTATCATAGTTTTCTGATCTACTCATCTGCTGACGGGCACCTAGGCTGTTTCCAAATTGTAGCTATTGTAAATTGTGCTGCTATGAACATATGGGTGTATAAATCCTTTTTGATAGGTGTTTCTGGTTTCTTAGGATATATTCCTAAGAGTGGGATTGCTGGGTCAAATGGGAGTTCCATTTTTAGTTTTTTGAGGAAACTCCGTACTGTTCTCCACAGTGGCTGCACCAGTCTGCATTCCCTCTAGCAGTGCACGAGGCTCCTTTTTCTTCGCATCTTCGACAAAAATTGTCATTTGTTGATTTGTTGATGATTGCCATTCTGACAGGTGTGAGATGGTATCACATTGTCATTTTGATTTGCATTTCTTGGATGATTAGTGACTTTGAACATGTTTTCATGTTTCTCTTGGCCTTCCTTCTGTCTTCTTTCCAAAAGGTTCTATTAAGGTCCTTTGCCCATTTTTTTATTGGATCATTTATCTTCCTTTTATTAAGTTGTATAAGTTGGCTGTAGATGTTGGAGATTAAACCTTTATCAGTGATAACATTTGCAAATATGTTCTCCCATACAGAGGGCTTTCATGTTGTTTTGTTGATGGTATTTTTGCTGTGCAAAAGCTTTTTATTTTGATGCAGTCCCATTTTTCCATTTTCTTTTTAGCTTCTATTGCCTTTGGAGCAGTATCAGTGAAGAAGTTCTTTTGGCATATGTCTGAAATTGTGCTGCCTGTGGATTCCTCTAATATTTTTATGGTTTCCCATCTTATGTTTAAACCCTGTATCCATTTGGAGTTTATTTTTGTGTATGGTGTAAGTTGGTGGTCTAGTTTCATTTTATGCATGTATCTCTCCAATTTCCCCAACACCATTTATTGAAGAGACTGTCTTGACTCCACTGTATGTTCATGCCTCTTTTGTCAAATATTAATTGAGCATAGTGGTTTGGGTCAATATCTGGATTCTCTATTCTATTCCATTGATCTATGTGTCTGTTTTTCTGCCAGTACCAGGCATTTTTGAGAATAGTGGCTTTGCAATACAGCTTGAAGTCTGCTATTGAGATTCCACCTACTTTATTCTTTTTACTCAGGATTGCAATAACTATTCGGGGTCTTTTTTTGTTCCAGATGAATCTTTGGAGAGTTCTTACTAGGTCTGTGAAATATGTTGTTGATATTTCATGGGTAGTGCATTGAATCTATAGATTGCTTTGGGTAATGGAGACATTTTAATGATGTTCATTCTCTCAGTCCTTGAGCATGTTATGCTCTTCCATATGTTTACGTCTTCCTCTATTTCTTTTTTCAGTGTCCTGTAGTTTTCTGCATATAGTTCTTTTACCTCCTTATTTAAGTTTATTCTTAGGTATCTTAATTTTTTTGGTATGATAGTAAATGGGATTGCTTTTTTAATCTCTCTTCCTGTAAGTTCACTATTAGTGAATAGAAATGCCATAAATTTCTGAGCATTAATTTTGTATCCTACTATATTGCTGAATTCATTTATTAAGCCTATTAGTTTTTGGATGGAGTCTTTTTTTATGTACAGTATCGTGTCATCTGCAAATAAGTACAGCTTTACTTCTTCTTTTTCAATTTGTATGACTTTTATTTCTTCTTCTTGTCTAATTTGCAATGACTAATACTTCCATTACTATGTTGAACAGGAGAGGTGAGAGTGGGCATCCCTGTCTTGTTCCTGTTCTTAGGGGAAATGGTTTTAGGTTTTGCCCATTGAGTATGATGTTAGCTGTGGGTTTATCATATATGGCTTTTATGATGTTGAGGTATGAACCTTCTATTCCCATATTGCTGAGAGTTTTTATCAAGAAAAGAAACCTCTATTTCCATATTGCTGCGTTTTTATCAAGAAAGGTTGTTGGATTTTGTCAAATGCTTTTTCTACATCAATTTATATGTCTATGTGATTTTTATGTCTCATTTTTTATGTGATGTATCATGTTTATTGACTTGTGGATATTGTACCATCCTTGCAATCCTGGGAAAAATCCTACTTGGTCATCGTGTATGATCTTTCTGATACTGCTGGATCCGATTTGCTAGAATTTTGTTGAGGATTTTGGCATCTATGTTCATGAGGGATATTGGCCTGTAATTCTCTTACATTTTATTGTCTTTATATAGTTTTGGTATTAGGGTGATGCTGGCTTCATAGAAAGTGTTTGGAAGTGTTCCTTCTTCTTTAATTTTTTGGAAAGTCTAAGTAGGATAGTTTTTAATTCTTCCTTGAATTAAAACTCTCCAGTGTAGCCATCTGGTCCCAGGCTTTTGTTTGCTGGAAGCTTTTTAGTGATTGATTCAATTACTTGCATAGTCATCAGCATATTGAAATGTTTAGATTCTTCTTGAGTGAGTTTTGTAAGGATATATTTTTTCCAGGAATATGTCCTTTTTCTTCAGGTTGTCTAGTTTTTTTGGAATAGAGTTGTTCATAGTATTTTTTAAGAATCCTTTGTATTTCTGAGAGGTCTGTTGTTGTTTCTCCTCTTTCATTTCTGATTTTGTTTATTTGGGTCCTCTCTCTTTGCTTCTTGGTGATCCTGGCTATAGGTTCATCAATCTAGTTTATCCTTTCAAAGAACCAGCTCTTGGTTTTGTTGATATTTTGAATTGTTTCTTTGGTCTCTCTCATTTATCTCCTCTCTGATATTTACTATTTTTTCCTTCTGCTTATAATGGGCTTTTTTTATTGCTCTCTTTCTAGTTATTTGAGTTATAGGGTTAGGTAATTTATTACCATTGGTTCTTGTTTTCTGCTGTAGGCTTGTAGAGCTATGGACGTCCTTCTCAATAATACTTTCACTATGTCCCATAAATTTTGTATTTTTATGTTATAATTGTCATTTGTTGCCATGATGTTTTTATTTCTTCTTTGATTTTTTCTGGTTACCAAGTCATTGTTTAATAGCATGCTGTTTAGTCTACATGTGTATGATTTCTTTGTATTGTTTTTTTTTTGTAATTGATTTCCAGTTTTATGCCACTGTGATCTGAAAAAATGCTGGATATGATTTCTATCTTCTTGAATTTGAAGAGACTTTTCCTATGACCCAACATATGGTCTATCTTTGAAAATGACCCATGTGCACTTGAGAAGAATGTATATTCTGTGGCTTTGGGGTGAAATGTTCTGAAGATGTCAGCTAATTCTATCTGGTCTAGTGAGTCATTGAGGATTGATGTTTCTTCGCTGATATTTTGTTTAGAGGATTTGTTCAGTGGTGATAGTGGGGTATTAAAGTCTCCTACTATGATTGTATTGCTGTCAGTGTGACCCTTGATATCCCCCAGCAGTTTTTTTATGTATTTGGGTGCTGCTGTATTGGGTGCGTTTAAGTTTACCAGAGTTTTTTCTTCTTCTTAGATTACTCGCTTTAGTATTATGAAGTGGCCTTCCTTATCTCTCATTATATCCTTCACTTTGAGATCTAATTTGTCAGATATAAGTATTACAACCCCAGCTTTTTTTTCATTTCCATTTGTCTGAAAAACCATCTTCCATAATTTCACCTTCAGTTTGTGTGCATCTTTTTTTCTGAGGTGAGTTTCTTGTAGATAGCAGATATATGGGTCATGTTTTCTTATCCAATCCGTTACCCTTTGTCTTTTGATTGAAACTTTTAATCCATTTACATTTATAGTTATTATTGTTAGGTACTTATTTGTCGCCATTTTTATTCTTTACCACTGTGTTCCTTCTATGCTTCCTATTTCTTAAATTTACAGCAGACCCTTTAACATTTCTTGCATTGCTGCTTTGGTGGTAATAAATTCCCTTAGTCCTTTTTTGTCTGTGAAGCTGCTGATTTCACCTTCAATTTTGATTGAAAGCCTTGCTGGGTACAGTATTCTTGGACACAAACCTTTCCTTTGCATAACTTTTTTTAAAAAAATAAATATTTATTGTTAAGTTTATTACAGATGTTCCTCTTCCCCTCCCCCAACCTCCCCTCCATCTGATTCCCCCCCCCATACGCTTACTCCCCACCACTGTCCTCATCCATAGATGTAATATTTTTGTCCAATCTCTTCCTGCACCCTTCTCTCCTCCTTTCCCCCAAGAATTGTTAGTTCATTCCCTTTCTATGCTCCTAATTCTATTATATTCAGCAGTTTATTCTCTTAATCAGATTTTTTTATTTACTTGATTTTTAGATTCACTTGTTGATAGATATGTATTTGTTATCACTTTGTTGTTCATAATTTTGATCTTTACCTTATTATTCTTTTTCCTCTTAAAGAAAACCCTTCAGCATTTGAAATAATCCTAGTTTGGTGGTGATGAACTCCTTTAGCTTTTTCTTATCTGTGAAGCTCTTTATCTGACCCTCAATTCTGAATGATAGCGTGGCTGGGTAGAGCACTCTTGCTTGTAAGTTCTTGCTACTCATCATGTTAAATATTTACTGCCACTCCCTTCTGGCCTGCATAGTTTCTGTTTAGAAATCAGCTGACAGTGATATGGGTACTCCCTTGTAGGTAACTAACTATTTTTCTCTTGCTGCTTTCAAGATTATTTTGTCTTTTGCCTTTGGCTTTTTAATTATGATGTGTCTTGGTGTGGTCCTCTTTGGATTCTTTTTGTTTGGTGTTCTGTGTGCTTCCTGGACTTGTAAGTCCATTTCTTTCACCAGGTAGGGAAAGTTTTCAGTCATTATTTCTTCAAATAGGTTTTCAATATCTTGCTCTCTCTCTTCTTCTGGCACTCCATAATTCTGATGTTGGTATGCTTGAAGTTGTCCCAGAGGCTCCTTACACTATCTTCACATTTTTGGACTCTTTTTTCTTTTTGTCTTTTTTGTTAGTGTGTTATATGTTTCCTCATATTTCAGATCTTTGATTTGATTCTTGGGGTTCTCTAGTCTGCTGTTAGATTTCTGTATATTATTCTTCATTTCAGACAATGCATACTTAATTTCTGACTGGTCCTTTTGCATTTTTTTTTGGCATTCTCAATAAGATACTTGAAGGTCTCACTAAGTTTCTCAGAGTTCTTAATAAGTTTGTAGGCTGTTTGTAAAAGATTCTTAAGTAATTTTATAAATGTGGTTTTAAATTCTATGTCCAGTCATTTACTTTCTTCCATTTCTTTCATTTGTGACATGTTTCGTGGTGTTCCCATTTTTGCTGCTTCTCGGTGTTGATGGAGTGGCTTTGTGTGCTAGTTGTCCTTAGGGCCCAGTAGCTCTGCCTCCCCAATCACCTGAGGTGGACACTCTTGGTGCACCTCTTTGTGGGCTGGGTACACAGTCTTGTTATAGTTAAGCCTTGATTGCTATTGGTACACTGGGAGTAACTGACCTCTAGGCCAATTGACTATGAGGATTAGCTGTATCTATTAATGGAAGAACTGCTGTGCTGGAGACACCCCTATGGAGCAGAACTTGCTTCAGTGGGGCTTTGGTGCTCACCAAGTCTGCCTCTTGAGTGTGTCACTTATGTATGTGAGGAGTTGAAATCTGGTGTCATCTCACACTGACCTCTAGTTACACTGGTTCCTAGATCTCCAAGGAGGTGCAAGTCAGCTAGTGTCTGAGGCCACTTTGCAGGGAGCTATAGGGAGCTCTGCATATTTCTCCTCTTTGCTTGGAGTTTGGAAGTTTTGGAGTTGATTTCTCCTCTTTGCTTAGAGTTTGGAAGTTTTGGAGTTGTCTGTCCCAGTTGCAATTTGTTAGGTTAAACTGCCAGAGGGCAGGCCATTCATATGCAAAAGTTGCGGCACAGCTGGGTGGGTTTATAAATTGAGCAGGGCGAGGGGGGGGTCTAAGGAAGTCTCTAAACTGGGGCGTGTCAAACAGCAATGACTGCCAGTCAGCCCTCTCTGCAGTATTCTGTTCAGTGTCCTGTGTCCCGTGCCTCAGCACAGTAGACAATGATTCCAGTGCTCAACTCTGTGAGAGAGTCACCCTCCCTTTCTGACCTGATGGCAGACAGTCCTCTTTCTCCCTGTATGAGTCTGGGTCCCCAGAATCTCACCAAAAACTGGAGTTCAGAGAGTTGGGAACTTGTAACTCCCTCCCAATTGAAAAACAACAGTGCACACCAGCCTGATTTGCGTGCGTCTCCGTACCTCTGCCCTTCTGAGCCTCTGCATGTCCTACCAGGTCTGGATGCACCTTTTACTTTCTTTCTAGTTGTAGAACTTCCACTCTGCCAACTTTCCCGTGGTTCTGGGGGATAAGTGTTCTGTCTTTTAGTTGTAGTTTTGGTGTGGTTGCGAGAGACAGCATGTACAGATGTATATCTTATGCCACCATCTTGCATGACTTTTTATATTTCATTCCATTCCCTTCTGGCCTGATGAGTTTCTTTTGAGAAATAGTTGCTAGTCTGATGAAGGTTCCTTTGTAGGTAACTTTCTGTTTCTCTGGCCATTTTTAAGATTCTTACTTTGTCATTGGTGTTTGCCAATTTAATTATAATGTGCCTTCTGTGGGTCTTTTGGGGTTCATTTTGCTTTGAACTCTTTGAGCTTCTTAGATTTGTGTGGGTTTTTTCTTCTCTATATCAGGGAAGTTTTCTGTCATTATTTCTTCAAACAGGTTTTCTATTCCTTGCTCAGTTTCCACTCTTTCTGGAACCCATATTATGTGGATGTTGTTTTGTTTCGTGTTATTTCAAAGTTCCCTTAAGCTCTCCTCTTATTATTATTTTTTTTTCTAGAAGCTGCTGAGGTATTTTTCCTACCTTTTCTTCTAGCTCACTGATGTGGTCTTCTGCTTCTTTTAGTCTACTTTTGATGCTTTCTATTGAGTTCTTTAGAGCCGTGATATCATTTTTCATTTCTTCTTTTTGTGTGTGTGTGTGTGTGTGTGTGTGTGTGTTTTAAAAAAATATGTTTTATTACTACCAGCCGGAGCGGCCAGCATAGGGTGGCAGGTACGCTGGGCAGAGGGTGTGCATGGTCTGTGAGAAAATGATGGTGATTGGGAAGCTTGAAGGAAGGGGGCTGGGGCTGGAAGCCAGCTCCCAGGGTTCTTCAGACAAACTTCTGGGTACGCTTAAAAGTGTCATGGCAAGCTAATGCCAAGCCAACGACAAGATTAAGAAATTCTTAGAAATCTAGCTGCCCATCGGAGTTGAGGTCCAATTTCTTCATCATGTGGTCAAGGACACTGGGGTCCTTCTGGTTCTTTGTGAAGGCAGCCAGTTCTGTGTTCATGAAGGTGAGGAACTCTGTCTTGGAGAGTGTGAAGCTGTTACTGTCCTTTCCAGCATACCTCTGGAACATAGCAATCAGAGACTTGATGCACCGCTCATTCTCTGTAGGGCTGGACATTTTTGCCATGTTGGAGCAGAGTGAGGCACAGAGGCTGTGTGCGGGAAGTGGCACAGTGAGCTCTGGCTCAATTCTTCTTGATTATTCTTCATTTCCCCTTGGTTCTAACTCTTATTGTTGAATGTGTCTTCTATTCTTTTCAGCCACCTTATGACCATTTCTCTGAATTCTTTCTCTGGCAGGTTTCCTGCCTCCATTTCATTTACTTCCTTTTCTGGTGATGCCTGCTTTTCTTTTATATGTGAACTGTTTCTTTTCCCATTGTCTTTCTTCTCCAGGTGTCTGTTTATGTAGTTCTCTCTCCTGCGTTGATTTAAAGGCACAAAATACTACACAACCAGGTACAATGCACAAGGCACTGAACATAAATGTATTCATGATGTTAATAACCACAAATAAGGTGACCACCAGTGAGAGACAAATTAGGGGAAAGTAGAGAAAGAAGAGAGAAAAGAGGAAAAAAGAAAAGAAAGAAGTGCCCAAATGAAATTGAGACAAGGGAAAAAAAGAAGAAAAAAAAAGTAAGAGAGAAAAGAAAGAGAATAAGAAAGAAAAGGGGAACAAATTATATATATGAGGAGAAAACTCCAATAGAACAGCCACTAATCCTAACATTAGCCAGCAACAAGTACCTGGAGATTAATACAAACTACAAATAACAACTAATATCAAGGGAATCGAGGTAAAAAAGAGTTAAAAAACAAAGTAAACAAAAAGCAAAATAAAACAAATAGACTAAGCAAAAACAATCTCATAAAAAGGTATAAAAAATCGACATAATCAATGTTCAAGCAAACAACAACAAAAGAACATAGAGAAAAACAGTTTTTGGGGTGGTGAAGACAGAGAAGAGAAAGTTGTGTATTAACTTGGAGTAGGGGATTGGAAATTAGATATTTAAGTGGGGTGAAATTTTAACTGGGTAAAAAGAAACAGTAGGGAAAATCTAAAATAGGAAAAGGGTAAGAGAAACCAGAAAACAAAATGGGAAAAGTTAGGAAGAGAGTGTTGGCATAAAGGTAGAGTTTAAATAGAGTAAAATGATGCTAAAGGAAAGATGCAAATAGAATGTAGAACTCTAATCCCAAAGTAAAATTAAGAGAAAATAAAATGACAGTTCTTTTTTCAAAAAGGTAAAATAGTAGTAGTAATAATACTGGTTGAAAATAAAAATGTAATAATTAAAAAGGTAAAATCAATTGGGGAATAAAGAAAAAAAATAGTGTTTTAATTAAAAGATGAAAAAATAAAAGTTAAAAATAAAAGAATAGAATGTGCAGTAGTGGAGGTCATTCACTTCCTCTATTGTTCTGTTTGGCATGCCTGTTTCCCACTTGGGATGATATTGCAGTTCCCTGCGTTCCACTGCTGCTCAGTGTTGTAACCCCGTCCTAGTGTTTAAGTAGGTGGTGTGTCTTAATCTATTATTTTGTGATTATGCAAGAGTCAATTTGTGAGTCTTCCCCTGGGTGGCAGTGTTTTGGAATTGACCTCTGAGACTATAGGTCCTCTCTGACCTGTGCTTAGATCCTGCTTTCTCTGTGGCACTCAATACTGGTTTGTGGGACTAGGTTGCCCCAGAGCTGGTTTTCTGAGGGTTATTCCACGCTCGGATCCATAGGTTCCAGAAAAACACCTTTCCCTTGCAGTCTCTCAGGATGTTTCCAATTGGGTGATCCTATGTATTGGGCTTAGCAATCAGAAGCAAGGATCTGAAGAGGAAAGTGTGAAGTCTGTGCATTCCCATTTCCCTGCTCCTATTCAAGCAGCTGGCACACTTTAATAACCCCCAGGCTGTCCTTTTGCCTCAGATCAAAATGGGTTGCTTGTCAAAACTGGTTTGGCTCAATGGATAGAGCATCGGCCTGCGGGCTGAAAGGTCCCAGGTTCAATTCCAGTCAGGACATGTACATTGGTTGTGGGTGCATCCTCAGTAGGGGGCATGCAGGAGGTGGCTGATCGATGTCTCTCTCTCTCTCATCAATGTTTCTAACTTTCTATCCCTCTCCCTTCCTATCTGTGAAAAATCAATAAAATATATTTTTAAAAAATAGGTTTCTTTCTAGAGCTCCCCTCTGTTAACATCTCTGAGGGTCCCCTTCCACATTCAGGGATCACGCCCTGCCCAACATCCACAGATTTCTTGAGGTGCAGCTTTTCCCCCGTCCAGTTCCCACAGTTTGCACGTCTCTATGTTCTGTCGGACCAGAGACCTCACCTTATCTCAGGTGAAATCTGACCTTTCCATGTGTTGTGTGAAGCTCCTCTGAGTCTGAGTGTTTGTGCCGATTGAGGAGTGGTGTTCTGGGTACCACAGCTGTTCAGTGGGTGGTGCAGGTCTAGCTTTTCAGGCTGTTGTAAACATCCACTTTCCCCTTCAAGATGGTGTGGTCTCTGCGTTCACACTAGTGGCTCCAGGAGAAAAAACTCCGTGGCAGTGGGGCTGCCTGGTTAGAGGAGACCCATCCAGCAGTCCCCCACCTTCTCTTGGAGGATAACTGTCCCTTAACTCACTAACAAACACTTCCAGTACTACCCTCAGCTGTTCTCTCTGTCTGCTCCTTGACAAGGCTCCGGACACGTCTGTCTATTCTGCTGACATTTTTTTTTCTGAAAAAAAGATTAAAAAAAATTGATTTTTATAGAAAGAAGAAGGGAGAATGGGAGAGGGAGAGGGAGAGAAACATCAGTGTGAGAGTGTTATATCAATCAGCTGCCTCCTATATGCTCTCTAGTAGGAATTGAGCCTGCAACATAGGCATGTTCTTTGATGGGGAATCAAACCAGCAACTTTTCAGTATACTGGTAGATGCCCAAACAACTGAGCAACAACAGCCAGGGCAGGATTTCCTTTAAAAAAATGTTTTATTTATTATCATTTTTTGAAAATGTGTTATTTATTTATTTATTTATTTACATTTTTCATCCTCACCTGAGGATATTTTCCCATTGATTTTTAGAGAGAAGGAAAGACAGAGAAATGTCAATGTGAGAGCAACACATTGATTCATTGCCTCCTGCATGTGCCCTGACCAGGCCTGGGGCCAGGGTGGAGCCTGCAACTGACTACATGCCCTTAACCCTTTGGTCCACAGGTTGACACTCTATCCACTGATCCAAATTGGTTAGGGCATACTTTCCTTCTTTTTAAAGGCTAAAAAGTTTTGCATTCGTGTGGTACAACTGTTACAATTGAATAAATATTGATAACTGAAATTCATAGTTTATATTAAATTTCACACTTTGTGTTATAGAGTTCTATATGTTTTGACAAATACATAATGACATGTATCCAACATTATTCATATAAAATGGTTTCACTGCCTTAAAAGTCTCTTGTGATCTGCCTATTCAACCTTTCCTCCTCTCCCAATCTCTGGCAATAACTGAAATTTTCTTTAAAAATATATTGTTGAGACTATTACAGATGTCCTCCATTTCCCCTCCCATTGCCCTTCTCTCCCTGGTTCCCACTCCACCCCAGGCCTTCACCACCCTATTGACTGTGCCCATGAGTAATGCATATATGCATATATGTTCTTTGGTTAATATCTTCCTGCTCCCTCCCCTCTTCCCACTGAGATTCCTCAGTCTGTTCCATGTTTCCATGGCTCTGGTTCTACTTTATACATCAGTTTATTTTGTTCGTTAGATTCCTTGTTCATTTATTTTGATTTTTAGATTCAATTGTTGATAGATATGTATTCATTACCATTTTATTGCTTATATTTCTCCTTCTCCTCCTCCTTCTTCTTTCCCTTTACTCCATTTCCTCCTCCTTTCCTCTGCCCTAATCAACTCTTCCTCTTATTTCTCCTACTCTTCCTCTTCCTTCTTTGAAGGCCTGTTAATATTTCATATAGTATTGGTTTGGTGATGATGAACTCCTTTAGCCTTTTCTTGTCTATGAACTCTATCTGACCTTTAATTCTAAATGATAGCATCCTCTATTCTACTATTGATTCCCTGTAAATGATTCTTCATTCCAGCTACTGTATGCTTCATTTCTGACTGGTCCTTTTTAAGTGTGGTTGATGTTTTCACTAAGTTCCTTGAATATGTCACTAAGTTTCTTGGCCATCCTTATAACCATTGTTTTGAACTCTGTATTTACTTGCTTCCATTTTATTAAGTTATTTTTGTGGAAATTTCTTTTCTTTCATTTGCAACATGTGTCTTTGTCTTTGAATTTTGGCTACTTCTCTGTGTTTGTTTCTATGTTTTAGGTAGAGCTGCTATGTCTTCTGGTATTGGTAAAGTGGCCTTGTATTGTAGGTGTCCTATAGGACCTAGTGCGTTAGCCTCCCCAGTCACCTGAGCTGAACATTCCAGGTGCACCCCTGTGTGGGCTGTGTGTAGTGTCCTGTATAGTTAGGTCTTGATTGCTGATTGCTGAGATGGATTTACCCCCAGGATACTGGGCTGTGTGGACCAGCTGCAACTAGAATAGGAGAAATCTAATACTCATGTGACACCATATATAGGTATTACAATACTATTGACTATATTCCATATCCTGTACTTTATATCCCCATGACTATGCTATGAGTAACAATATGTACTTCTTAACCCCTTCACTATTACTGATCTTTTAACTGTCACTACAGTTTTGCATTTTCCAGAATGTTATATACTTAAAATCATACAGTATGTAGCCTTTCCAGGTTGGCTTCTTTTACTTAACAATATGCATTTAAGATGCCTTTTACATTTTTTTTTGGCATTTGGTGAAACAAGCAGGCCAGAGGCATACCTGCCTAACAGATTCAGGGCCTCCTCCTACCTGGGAATTTCTAAGCCATTTTTATTTTTGTGGAAGACATTTGAATAGTTTTTCACAAGGAAATCAAACAGGATGGAGAAATAATTGGACAATTGTGCCAGCCACTGGATTGTGGTTGGCTAAATTATGAATAATAGCTGTGGTATATTGCTAAAGTAATTGTTCCTAGGATTCTAAGATGGTGGTGGGTTAAGTGGAAACTACACTGACACACTCTCAGGACAAAACTGGAATTTCAACATCCTGAATAAACAACTAAAGACTAGCTGGAGATAAACCTGATAACCAAGGACAGAAAGTGGAGACCATTTAGAGAGAGACTGGTAGGCAGTGCAGAGGTTAGAGACGGCTGGCCAAGCTCCCACAGACATCAACTGAAGTTATAGAGGAATACTCAGCTGGGGTGGGGTTCCCACTAAGAATTCTGGGGTCTAAATCCCAAGCTGAACTCCCCACCCCAGAGCACCAGAACTGATAAAGGTGCCCACATAAAATCTGGCTGTGAAAAGAAGCAGGGTTTGTCTGTCAGGGAGAGATGCTGGAAATGCAGGTGTGCTCTTAAAGGACCAATGCACAAAATTTCACATGCAGCCACTAATCTTGGGCTCTGGAAGAGGGAGGGCAGAGTGGGAACTAGATCTGTATGATGAGAATAAAGGGTTGGGGGCTTTGTGGATAGAGTTCAAAGGGCAGTCAACTGGATTCCTATGCTGGGTTATTCCTACACACTGCAGAGGGAATCTTTCACAGGAAGATTTTAAGCATCTAGGAAGTGTTGCTTGGGGTGAAGCAGTTGCCCCATCCTGTTAGAAAACTCCCCTCTCCCCCTGTGGAGTAGATGCCTTGCAGTGGGACAACATGAAAGTAATACTCACAGAGTCTCAAGCAAAATGAACCCAAAAAGACTGACACCAAGGCACATTATAATTGAATTGGCAAACACCAATAACAAAGTAAGAATCTTAAAAGCAGTGAGAGATAGACAGAAAGTTAACCAAAAGGAACCCCTATCAGTCTAGTGACTCATTTCCCATAAGAAACTCATCAGGCCAGAAGGGAATGGAATGAAATATACAAAGTCATGCAAAGGAAGGGTCTGAATCTAAGAATACTGTACCCAGCAAGCCTTTCAATCAAAATTGAAGGTGAAATCAGGAGCTTCACAGACAAAAAAGGACTAAGGGAATTTATTACCACCAAACCAGCAAGAAAATAAATGCTAAAGGGCCTGCTGTAAAAAAAAAAAAAAAAAAGAAAGAAAAGAAATAGGAAGCAAAGAAGGAACACGGGGGTAAAGAATAAAAATGGTGACAAATAAGTATCTATCAATAATAAATTTAAATGTAAATGGATTAAATGTTCCAATCAAAAGACATAAGGTAATGGATTGGATCAGAAAACATGACCCATATATCTGCTGTCTACAAGAAACCAACCTCAGAAAAAAAAGACACACACAGACTGAGGGTGAAGGGATAGAAAAAGGTTTTTCAGGTGAATAGAAATGAAAAAAATGCTGGGGTAGAAATACTTATATATGACAAATTATATCTCAAACTGAAAGATATAACAGGAGATAAGGAAGGCCACTTCATAATACTAAAGGGAAAAATCCAACCAGAAGAAATAACTCTGGTAAACAATGGAATACTATGCTGCCATAAAAAGAAGGAATTCTTACTTGCAGCAACCCGGATGGAACTTGAGAGCTTTATGCTAAGTGAAATAAGATAGTCAATGAAAGAAAAATACCACATAACCTCACTAATTTATGGATAATAAACAACATTATAAACTGTTGAACAAGAAGACAGATATAGAGGCAGTAAAGAATGAAACACTCTCAAAGTACATTGGGAAGTTTAGGGAGAGGTGGAGTAGATCAGAGATCAAATGAAGGACTTGTATGCATGCATATAAGCACAATCAATGGATGCAAGACACTGGGGGGTGAGGGCATGTATGGGAATGGGGTAGGGGGCAATGAAAAGATATGTACACATGTAATACATTAATAAAAATAATTTAAGAAAGAGAAGAAATTATATCTTTATCTCTGTATCTATATCTATATCTATTCTATATAATAAAAGGCTAATATGCAAATAGACCAAACAGTGGAACAACTGGAACCTCTGAACAAGTGAACAACCAGTCGCTATGTTGAGTGCATGTGTGGAAGATGGTGGGAATTGGCCCCAATGGGATGGTGGAGTGGGTGAGTGGGGGTGCCAGAACAAGGAAGGATGCTGGTTGCTGTCATCAGGGCGAGCCTCTGGTAGTTTCTGAACATTCTTTGCTCCCTCACACCACAGTCCTGCCCAGTGCTCACACCTGCAGCTGGTGCCAGAGTCACTGCTCGCATTCATTGCTGATGCCTGGTGCCAGTCCTGATCACTCTGTGCCATTAGCGAGTGCGAGCAGCAGCTGCTGGCCCTGATTGCCCCTGAGGGCTTCTCCACTTCTCCCTATTTATTGGGGAAGCAGCCACCATTCACACCTGCTGACAGCACCAGCTCTGCTTGCACCTGCTTCTGGTGCAGGCCCCAATCTCTCATTATCAGTGGGTGCGAGTGGAGCTCATGCCATCAGTGCATAGGAGCAGTGGTGGTGGGAATGGGGCTGACTGCAGAAAAGGGACCTGGGGCCAGGGTTGGAGGGGCCAGGCAGGGGCACAGAGGATGGGCTGAGACTCGCCCCTGTGCCTACCGCAGCCTTGTGACCCACCTCAAGGTGCACAAATTCATGCACTGGGCCCCTAGCCTACACTAATAAAAGGGAAACATGCAAATTAAACATCAATCTGCTATGCCCACCAGACAATCAGAGTGACTATGCAAATTAACCCATCAAAGATGGCAGGCAAATTTGCATATGCAGGCGGGTAGGCAGCGCCATGGCCCACTCCTGGGGGTCTGGGTCCATCGGGGGCAGGGGAGGCTGGGTGGGCAGCACCAGATGCCACAAGTGGGTTCTGGGTCTATAGCAGGCCCCAGGAGGGGCAGTGGGCCTGTCTAGCCACTCCTATGGGGCCCTGGGTACATTGCCACCGTAGGGAGGTGTGACCAGCCTGCCTAGCCACTCCTGTGGGATCCTGTGAATATCATCGGCCTGGGAGGAGCAGCTGGGCCTGCCTAACCATTCCCTTGGGGCCAGGAAACATCGCTGCCCTAGGGAGGCACAGCTGGGCCAGCCTAGCCATGCCCACAATGCCCTGAGAACACGGCAGGCATGGGGTTTTTGAGTGCCAGACCAAGCCTCTGGCCACAGATTCACAGCTTCTCAGAGACCAAGGGCAGGAATCTGGCTCATCTGCAGAGAGAGACATTCTGCAGTGTCCCCAAGACCATTTGGGCCTGGCCAGGGATCAAGGGGCATGGAAGGATGCCTGGGCAGTGGGGCAAGGATCACAGCCCTGAGGCAGGGGATGATGGGAGGTGCCACCTCAGTGGAGGGGTGTTGCACTGCAGGGTACTGGACAGACTGCCATGATTTAGAGAAACTCCCAGTGCTAACGGGCCTTGCCCAAGTGGCCTTCGCACTTCAGAGGCAGCCACTCATGCTCCTGCCTTGGCCCAAAAGCAAGCCCATGCAGCCCTGCCCCTTGGTAGAGCATGCCTCCGTGGTGAATACAAAGCCTTCCACCTGCTCCAGAGAAGAGGGGACAGTAAAGAATGGGGGCAAGGGACCAGGGAGATCAAAGAATGTGGTGTCTGCGATGAAGAGGTGCTTGAGAAAGAGGCTCAGAAGCCTGTGGGAAGGTTTGTTCTGTTTGCCTCACACCTGCCCGTTAGGAAGGCCAGAGAGCATGGCTCTGAGGGCTCCCTGTGTACTGAATCAAGTTTCACAGCCAGCTGGAATTGGCCTCAGTTTCCTGGTCTGTAAAATGGATTAAGCTTGTCCCAGTGTCTTCACTGAGCTTTGATGGCCAATTGAAATACTATATAAGGAAAGTGAGGGAAGAAGTGAGAAAGGAAAGGAAAGGTGAACAAGACAAAAGAAAGAATGGAAAGAACCTGTAAATCCCTTGTCACTTAAATAGGGAATATAGTCAATAGTGTTGTAATGATGGTATGATGCCAGGTGAGTACTGAAAATATCGGGGAACACTTCATAAATTATATGATTGTCTAACCACTATTCTGTAACTAATATAAAACCTGAAACCCATACAAAATAATATTGAATGTAAAGAAATGAAAATCGGAGTGAAATCTCTATAAATTTCAGTTTAAATAAATGCTGTAAAGGAAGGAAGGGGGAGAATAAAAATAGTGTTTTTCATTTTACCACTTTATTGTCTTTTCAGAACATGAAAAATACAGTTGTCTTTATATGGTGCTTTTATACTTTTCTAAGTCATTATCTCATTTTAATTTCAGGGCAACTTAAGACCAAGATAATTATCCCCTCCACTATTCAAAAAAAGAAAATCTCGGTGTCTGGGACCAATGGTTTAATCGCCAAGCCCTTATTGTAAAGCAGGGTTAGTAAAATTTGCTGTGAAGGGTCATATCTATACTAATGAAAGCTTTGGGGGTGATCAGACCAGCAGGGGAGGGTAGTTGGGGGCAATCAGGCTGGCAGAGGAGCAGTTAGTTGTCAATCAGGTCGGCAAGGGAGCAGTTAGAGGGCAATCAGGCAGGCAGGCGGATGGTTAGGAACCAGCAGTCCCAGATTGTGAGAGGGGTGTCCTATGGGATCGGGCCTAAACCTGCAGTTGGACCTTTCCTGAGGAGTCCCAAATTGTAGAGGGTGCAGGCTGGGCTGAGGGACACCCTCCTTAGTGCACAAATTTGTGTACATCCTTTCAAATGAAGCCATGGCAGTAGGGGCTGAGGCAGAGGCAGTTAAGGACAATCAGGCAGGCAGGCAAGCAGTTAGGGGCAATCAGGCAGGAAGGCAAGTGTTTAGGGGTGATCAGGCAGGCAGGTGAGCAATTAGGGGCATCAGGCAGGCAGGCACGCGATTGCTTAGGGGCGATCAGGCAGGCAGGTAGGTGAATGGTTAGGAGCCAGTGATCCCCGATTGTGAGAGGGATGTTTGACTGTTGTTGGAGGGAGAGATCCCTCAGCCTGACCTGCACTCTTTTGTAATCTGGGACCCCTTGGGGGATGTCCAACTGCCAGTTTAGGCCCAAACCAACAATCCTGGATCCCTTGCTCCTAATCACCCACTTGCTTGCTCCTTACAGCTTGGCTCTCTGCTACTTAACACTGCCATGGAAGTGGGAGAGGCTCCTGCCACTGTTGCTGTGCTTGAGCCCAGCATCTGGGAGCCCCCTGATCACCAAGGGGCAGCTCCTGAATCGAGCATCTGCCCCCTGGTGGTCAGTGCACATCATAGCGACTGGTTTTTCTGGTCATTACACCATAAAGTCACTGACCTTTTATTATATAGATACAGAGAGAGAGAAAGAGAGAGAAAGAGAGAGAGAGAGAGAGAGAGAGAGAGAGAGAGAGAGAGAGAGAGAGAGAGAGGAACACAGGCATAAAGAATTAAAAGGGCAATAAATAAGTACCTGTCAATAATAACTTTAAATGTAAGTGGATTCAATGCTCCAATCAAAAGATATAGGGTAGCTGAGTGGATATAAAAACGTGACTCAAATATATGATACCTACAAGAGATCCCCCTCAGAACAAAATACACACACACCATGAGAGTAAAGGGATAAAAAAAAATGTTCCATGCAAATATAAATGAGAAAACAACAACAACTGGGATAGCAATACTCATATATGACAAAATAGACTTCAAAATGAAGGTCATCACAAGAGAGAATAAAGGTCACTATATAATACAAAATGAATCAATTCAACAAGAGCACCTAACCCTGGTAAACAAATATGTACTCAACATAGGCATACCTAAATATATATAAAAGACTTCTAGAGAGCTTTATGGGAAAGATAAACAGCAATACATTTATGTTAAAGAATGTAACATCTCACTGACTTCACTGGATAGGTATTCCAGACAAAAATTAACAAGGCAATAATGACTCAAAATGATACATTGAAACAGATGGATTTAACTGGAATTTATAGAAATTTTCACCCCACAGCTGCAGAATATACATTCTTATCAAGTGCACAAGGGTCAATCTCAAAGATAGATCACCTGTTAGGATGCAAAAGAAGTTTCTACAAGTTCAATAAGACTGAAATCATATCAAATATCTTCTGAGGTCACAATGGAACAAAATTAGAAATCAATTACAGTAGAAATACTAAAAAAATTCAAACACATGGAAACTAAATAGCATGTTATTAAACAATAAATGGGTTACCAATAAGATCAAGACAGAAACATAAAACTTCCTGGAAACAAATGAAATGAAAATGGACACACAACAACACTAAATTGATGGGACATAGTGAAAGCAGTCCTGTGAGGGAAGTTCATAGCAATATAGGTCTATCTCATCTAAAATGAAAACATTATAATAAACTCTAACTCTACAGCTTAAAGAACTCTAAGAGAACAATAACAAAATCCCAGAGTAGGTAGAAGAAAGTACTTAATAAAGATCAGAGTGGCAATAAATGACATAAAGACAAAAAAAAAAAACCCACAAACAAACAAACAAACAAACAAAAAAACACCAATATAAGATATAAATGAATCCAAGACTGATTCTTTGTAAAGATAAACAAAATTAATGAATCTTTAGCCAGACTCATCAAGAAAGAAATATAGGGGTCCCAAATAAATAAAATAAAAAATGAAGGAGGTGAAGTAATAACTGACACCACTGAAATACAAAGAATGGGTCTTCTATTAGATTATCAAATGATTTCTGAACAGAAAGACTTCAGGCCAGAAAATAATGGAAGGAAGTTTACAAAATTATGCAAACCAAAGGAATGAGTCCAAGAATACTCTATCTGGTAAGGTTATCATTAAAAATTGAAGGAGAAATAAAAAGCTTCACAGACAAAAAAAATGCTAAGGGAGTTTATCACCCCCAAGCCAGCAATGTAAGAAATGCTAAAGGGACTGGTGCAAAAAGAAGAAATAAGGTAAGAAGGAACACAGACACAAGAAATAAAAATGGCTACAAATAAGTATCTTTCAATAATAAATTTAAACATAAATGGACTAGATGTGCCAATCAAAAGACATTGAGTGGATGAATGGATAAAAACATACAACCCATATATATGCTGACTACAAGAGACCCACCTCAGAAAAAGGGACTCACACAGACTGAAAGTGAAGGGATGGAAAAACATCTTACATTAAAAAAAAAAACTCCTGGAAGATATCAAGGGAGAGATAAAAAACAATAGAATCATAGTAGGGAACTTTAATACCCCATTGACATCACTGGATAAATCCTCTAGACAAAAAATCAGCAAAGAAACAGCAATTCTAAATGACTCACTAGATCAGATGGACCTAATTGACATCTTCAGAAAATTTCACCCCAAAGTTATGGAATATATGCTCCTCTCAAGTGCACATGGGACATTTTAAAAAAATAGACCACATATTGGGTCACAAACAGTGTCTCCCCAAATTCAAAAAGATTAAAATCATGTGAAGCATTTGCTCAGACCACAGTGGCATAATATTAGAAATAAACTACAATAAAAATATTCCAAAAAATTCAAACACTTGGAAGCTGAATAACATGCTACTAAACAATGATTGGGTTATCAATGACATAAAAAAAGAAATTAAAAACATCCTGGGGACTAATGACAATAATACACAGCAATGCAAATACTATGGGACACAATGAAAGCAGTCCTGAGAGGGAAATTCATAGCTCTACAGACCTACTTCAAAGAATAAGAAAAAAGGGTAATAAATCATCTAACTCAACAACTCAAAGAATTAGAGAAAGAGAGCAACAAGAAAAGTCCACAGTGAGCAAAAGAAAGGAAATAATAAATATCAGAGCAGAAATGAATGACATGGAGACAAAAAACAAACAAACAAAAAAAACCAAAACAATAAAAAAGATCAATGAAACCAAGAAATGGTTCCTTGAAAGGATAAACAAGATTGATAAATCTCTAGCCAGGTTCACTAAGAAGCAAAGAGAGGGGACCCACATAGACAAAATCAGAAATGAAAGAGGAGAAATATCAACAGACCCCACAGAAATACAAATGAATATTAAAAAATACTATGAACTATTCTAACAAACTAGACAACCTGCAGTAAATGGTACATATTCCTAGAAAAATACAACCTGCCAAAACTTACTCAGGAAGATTCTAAAAATCTCAATAGTCTAATAACTATGGAAAAAATAGAAGCAGTCACAAAAAAGCTTCCAGCACACAAAAGTCTGGGGCCAGATGGCTTCACAGGGAAGTTTGACAAAAATTTAAGGAAGAACTAAAACCTATCCTCCTCAGACTATTCCAAAATATTGAAGAGAAGGAACACTTCCAAGCTCCTTCTATGAAGCCAGCATCAACCTAATAACAAAATCAGATAAAGATAACAAAATGAAAGAGAATTACAAAACAATATCCCTCATGAACATAGATGCCAAAACCCTCAACAAAATTCTAGCAAATCAGATCCAGCAGTACATCAGAAAGATCACACACCATGACCAAGTAAGATTTATCCCAAGGATGCAAAGATGGTATAATATCCACAAATCAATAAACATGATACATCACATAAACAAATTGAGAGATAAAAATCACATAGTCATATTCATTGATGCAGAAAAGGCATTTGACAAAATCCAACACCCTTTCTTGACAAAAAGTCTCAGAAAGGTGGGAATAGAAGGATCATACCTCAACATAATAAAAGCCATATATGACAAACCCACAGCTAACATCATACTCTATGGGCAAAAACTAAAACCATTTCCCCTAAGAACAGGAACAAGACAGGGATTCCCACTCTCACCTCTCCTGTTGGACATAGTACTGGAAGTATTAGCCATTTCAATTAGAGAAGAAGAAGAAATAAAAGGCATCCAAATTCGAGAAGAAGTAAAACTGTCCTTATTTCCAGATGACATGATATCGTACATAAAAAACCCGAAGGACTCCTTTCCAAAACTAAATAACTTAGTTAATGAATTTGGGATTGTAGCAAGATACAAAATTAATGCTAAGAAGTCTGTGGCATTTCTATACACTAGTAGTGAAATTACAGAAAGAGAGACTAAAACAGCAATCCCATTTACCATGGCACCAAAAAAATTAAGATACCTAGGAATAAACCTAACTAAAGAGGTAAAAGACCTATATGTAGAAAACTACAGGACACTGAAAAAAGAGATAGAGGAAGAGGTTAACAGTTGGAAGAGCATACCATGCTCATGGATTGGGAGAATTAACATCATCAAAATGTCCATACTACCCAAAGCAATTTATAAATTCAATGCACTTCCATTAAAATACCAATGTCATATTTTATAGACCCAGAAAGAACTTTCCAAAAATTCATCTGGAATAAAAAAGACAAATAGCTACAGCAATCCTGAGAAAGAAGAATGAAGTAGGTGGGATCTCAATACCAGATATCAAGCTGTATTACAAAGCCATTGTTCTCAAAATGTCCTCATACTGGCACAAGAACAGACATACAGATCAATGGAATAAAATAGAGAATCCAGAAATTGACCCAAATCACTTTACTCAATATTTGACAAAGGAGGCATGAACATACAATGGAGTCAAGACAGTCTCTTCAATAAATGGTGTTAGTGAAATTGTACAGATACATGCAAAAAAATAAAAATAAAACTAGACCACCAACTTACACCATACACAAAAATAAACTCTAAATGGATCAAGGACTTAAACATATGACAGGAAACCATAAAAATACTAGAGGAATCCACAGAAAAATCTCTGATATATGCCAAAGCAGTTTCTTCATTGATACTGCTCATAGGTCAACGGAAACTAAAGAGAAAATAAACAAATGGGACTATATAAAAATAAAAAGCTTTTGCACAGTAAAGGAGAATAAAACAAGAAAGCCCACTGCCTGGGAGAACATATTTGGCAATGAAATCAATGATAAGGGTTCAATTTCCAATGTTTTCTGGGGACTCATGAAACTGAAAAAAAAGAAAATAAACAACCCAATAAAAAATGGGCAACTGATCTAAATGGACACTTTTTGAAAGAAGACAGAAGGAAGGCCAAAAGACATATGAAAACCTGCTCAGAGTCACTAATCATCAGAGAGATGCAAATCAAAACAGCAATGCAGTACCATCTCACACCTATCAGAGTGGCTATTATCAACAAATCAACAAATGACAAGTGCTGGTGAGGATGCGGAGAAAAAGGAAACCTCATACACTGATGGTGGTAATGCAGACTGGTGCAGCCAATGTGGAGAATAGTATGGAACTTCCTTAAAAAACTAAAAATGGAACGACCATTTGACCCAAGTGATCCCACTTCTAGGAATATATCCCAAGAAACTAGAAACACGGATCTGAAACGATATATGCACTCCTATGTTCATAGCAACACAATTCACCATAGTTAAGATTTGGAAACAGCCTAAGTGCCCATTGGTACATGTATACAATGGAATACTATGCTGCGGTAAAAAGGAGGAGTTCTTACCATTTGCAACAACGTGGATGGAGGTGGAGAGCATTATGGTAAGTAAAATAAGCCAGGCAAAAAGACAAATATCACATGATCTCGCTCATTTGTGGAATATAATGAACAACATAAACTGATGAAAAAAAATAGATCCAGAGACAGAGAAACATGAATCATAATGTCAAACCTTAGAGAAGGTAAGGGATGATTAGCATATAAGCCTAATCAATGGGCACAGAAAACGGGGGTGTGGGCATGAATGGGAGGTGATGGATAATGGTGGGATAAGGACACATATGTAATACCTGAATCAATAAAGAAATTAAAAAAAATAATTGGTAATAAAATTTAAAAATAATTAAAAAGAAAAACATTTTTTAAATAAATAGGTCTATTTATTAAAAATATTTTTATAAAAACATATTTATTTTAAATTTATTTTTTTCTTCTTATTGACTCATTCTTCTTTTCTTTTCTTTTTCTTTTTTTTAATATATTTTATTGATTTATTACAGAGAGGAAGGGAGAGACATAGAAAGTCAGAAACATTGATGAGAGAGAGACATCGATCAGCAGCCTCCTCCACATCCCACTGTGGAGATGTGCCCACAAGCAAGGTACATGCCTCCAGCCAGAATCAAACCTGGGACCTTTCAGTCTGCAAGCTGACACTCTGTCCACTGAGCCAAAGTGGTCTCGGCTCATTCTCATTTTCCCCCTCTATAATAAATCATGGTCCTTCTCCTATTCATTCAACTCCTTAACCTTATTTTCTGTAATTAAACTTTGCCACTGTAGATTCTCCACACCCTTTCTCTGGGTGTTTTCTGTTTCACTTTTTGATTTATTTGTTGTGTTTTCTCCCCAAATTCTGAATTCTCTTTTGTTGTTGTTTTTTTTTCTTTTTCTTTTATTCTTTTGTCACTATCATTTTTGCTCTTTTCTCTCTCCTAATTACTTTTTCTCTCATGGTCACTTTTATTGGGGTTATAGGTGACTTGTGTACATCTGTATTCTTTTCCTTTTGTGTTGTGTCTTGTAGTGTTCCATTTAGTGGTGTTTGATCAGCATCTTCACAATGGTTGGCACAATGTGGTAGAAAACAAGCCACATAACAAGACACACTGCATGGAGATTCTATCCACGAAAAGCACAATAACATCTAAGATCCAACTATATCAAGAGAACCCAAATATCTCAAGCAGTGGGAATCCCTAGAGTACCCATCCCAGAAGACCTGGAACACTGCACTACTGTGTGCCACAAAACATCTGTTACATAAGGCCAACCCAAACAATCTGGGTGGCAGAGCAGTTTGATCTAATACAGAGACACAAATACAAAGAAAGGGCAAAAATGGGGAGATAAAGAAACAACCCACAAATGAAAGAAAAGGAGGAATTACTGGAAAAGAAACTAAATGAAATGGAGGCAAGTAATTTGTCAGAGAAAGAATACAGAATAATGGTGGTAAGGATGGTCAAATATCAGCATGAGAAATAGATGTAACTCAAGGAGAATTATAAGGAGCTGATTGAGAAATACACCAACATAAATTAGAATCAACAGGAAATAAAGAATGACATAGCTGCAATAAAGAACATCATGGAAGGTTTCAACAACAGACAGTAGATAAGAAGCTGAGAACCCAATTAGTGAGTTAGAAGACAAGGTAGAAAAAAAACACATCCAATCAGAAAAGCAACTGGAAAAAAAATTAAAAGAAGGAGAAGAGTCTAAGGGAACTTTGGGACAACATGAAACCAAAGAACATAAGCATAACAGGGGTGCTAGAAGGAGAGGAAGCTGAGCACGGAATAGAAAATCTGTTTGAAGAAATAATGACAGAAAATGTCCATGACTATGGGAAGGAAAAAAGTCACACAAGTCCAAGAAGTACAGAAAGTCCCAATCAAGATGAACCTAAACAGCCTCACACCAAGATACAGTATAATTACAAATGTTAAAGACAAAGAAAGAGTCTTATTGGCTGCAAAAGAGAGACAGAAAGTTACCTACAAGGGATTTCCCATCCTATCTAGTAAGGAGGAAATATGCTAATTTACTGTCATACCCTCTCAAAGATGGAAGTGCCCACAGCCAATAAGGTGGGAATATGCTAATTGACTGCTACACTCTCAAAGATGGTGGCACCCACAGCTACAAGATGGCAGTGCCTGCCTCTGGAGTCTCCCAGTCCCTTCAGTCTCTCAACCATCCAGGGCTGGCCCAAGGCATGGGCAAGCCTCAGATGGTGGCTTCCCAGCCAACACCCAAGGTGCAGACAAGCCTCAGATGTCAGCTGTTCAGTCGCCCAAGGCTGGTCCAAGGCACAGGTAAGCCTTGGATGTTAGCTTTCCATCTGACGCATGAGTCACAGGCAAGCCTCAAATGGCAGCTGCCCAGCTGCCCAGGGCCACCCAAGGCTCAGGTAACCAGGGTGGGCCAAGGCTTGTGCTGCTGGCAGTGGCAGTAGCACAGGTATAATGGGAGCGTCGCCTTTCCTTGATCACTGGGTCACCTCCCACCCCTGAGGGCTCCCGGACTGTGAGTGGGGGCAGGCTGGGCTGAGGGACCCCCACCCTCCAATGCATTAATTTTCATTCACCAGGCCTCTAGTTAGAGTATAAACTGATTTCTCAACAGAAACTCATCAGGCTAGAAGGGAGTAGGATGAAATATACAAAGTGATGTAAAACAAGGGGCTGAGTCCAAGAATACTCTATCCAGCAAGGCTAGAATTCAAAACTGAAGGTGAAATCAGGTACTTTGCAGACAAAAAAACTCCACAAAACTCTAAGAGAGTTTATTACCACCAAACCAGCAATTCAAGAAATGCGAAAGGGACTGTTGTAAAAAGAAGAAATAGAAAGGGAGAAAGGCACATAGGCATAAAGAATAAACATGGTGATAAACAAGTACCTATCAATAAAAACCTTATAAGGTCAATTGGGGAAAAAAGGAGACATATGTACTACTATTTGCAATACTTTAAACAATAAAAAGACAATAATAATAATAATAATAATAATAATAATAACCTTAAATGTAAATGGATTAAATGCTCCAGTCAAAAGACATAGAGTAGCTAAATGGATAAGAAAACATGACCCATATATATGCCGTCTACAAGAAACCCACCTCAGACCAAAGGAATGACACAGACTGAAAGTGAACATATGGAAAAAAATTGTTCAAATGAATGAAAAAAAAAAAACTAGGGTAGCAAACTTATATCTGACAAAATTGACCTCAAAGAGAAGACTATAACAAAATATAAGAAATACCACTTCATAATACTAAAGGTATCAATACAACAAGAGGCTATAACTCTTGTAAACATATATGCACCCAATACAAGTTCATCAATATATATATATATATATTTAAAAAACTTCTGGAGGATATCAAGGGGGATATTAACAGCAATACAATCATAGTAGCGGACTTTAATACCCCACCAACATTACTGGATACATTTTCTAGACAAAAGATCAGCAAAGATACAGCAATCCTAAATGACTTACTAGATCATATGGAACTAATGGACATCTTCAGAACATTTCACCCCACAGCTATGGAATATACATTCCTCTCAAGTGAACATATGACATTTTAAAAAATAGAAGGACACAAGCTAAGTCTCTACAAGTTTAAGAAGACTGAAATCATATCAAGAATTTTCTCAGACCAAAAAGGCATGAAATTAGAAGTCAGCTATAATAAAAATGCTCAAAAACAATCAAATACATGGAGGCTAAATAGCATGCTATTAAACAATGAATGGGTTACCACAAATACCAAAGAAGAAATAAAAAACATCCTGGAAACAAATAAAAATAAACACAATACAATCCAAAATCTACTGGACACAGTGAAAAGAGTCCAGAGATAGAAGTTCATAGCATTATAGACTTATCTAAAAAAAAAAAGGGTAATAAGTTATTTAACCCTACAATTTATTTTTTATTTTTTTTTCAGAGTTTAGGACTTTTAATTTGTCCCATAGCTGCAGAAGCAAAATTATGATAAAACATTCTGCTTTCCTTTATACCCCAACACACACACAAAAAAACTATTTGTAGGAAAAAAATGGTTTTGTACACGGGAAGAAACAATATAAATTCAAAACTTACAGATAAGGGTTAGCTCTACCACTCATCTCTTTAAAAAGTTTATACGAATATCCAGTCAAAACCAACAGGGTATCTCC
>PVJN01012181.1:0-51721 GCA_004026805.1 Lasiurus borealis | reverse complement strand
ACACCTGCTCTTCTGCCCCTCCCCAAATGCTCTCCAGCATCCTCTTAACATCAGTTCTCTCCTGGCCTGACCCTTTTCTTGGCCCCAGGTCAGTGACATGTGCCATCCTATGGAGCCTTGGAGATACCTGCCAGTTGGTATTTACTTCTTTGCATGCAAGCTTCCACTTCACTTCATCATGTGCTCTGTGCATATATGCCATTTTTAAATAGAGAGATAATGAGAGATGGAGCTGGTGAAATAAGAGTAGGAGTGGGGTGGTGGGTGTGACATGGCTTTGACAACCAGGTAATAGGGAATCACTTTTTCTTTCACAGAAGCATTCAGTTTAGCTTCTGCAGTTGTTATCGAAGGATTATTTCAGAAGAATTGAGCCTGCACAATGAATAAGTTCCATTCAAAGTTTTCCATCAAAGTTCAGTGAGTAGCCCTAACTGGTTTGGCTCAGCGGATAGAGCATCGGCCTTTGGACTAAAGGGTCTCAGGTTCGATTCGGGTCAAGGGCATGTCCTTGGTTGTGGGCATATCCCCAGTAGAAGCTGTGCAGGAGGCAGCTGATCAATGTTTCTCTCTCATTGATGTTTCTAACTCTCTGCCCCTCTCCCTTCTTCTCTGTAAAAAGTCAATAAAATATATTTTTTAAAAGTTCAGTGAGTAGATACATGTAGCAGCTATGCAGAGTGCTTGGACTAAACGTGTGTAACTATAAGAAAGCTGGGGCTCTGCTGTTCAGGTTTGGGAGGTGGTAGAGGGTGGGGTTGGAAGCAAAGGTTCTGGGACCGGTTCTGATCCATATGCACTGTATGTGGCCTGGGCGGGTCACTTAAGTCTTCTGAGTCTCAGTTTCTTCTTCTGTAAAGTGAGGAAACCCCTCATAATATTGGTATCCTCGTTCATGACGTTGCTATGATAATTAAATGAGGCAAAGGACATTAAACACTTAGCATGGGGTCTGGGTCATAGTGAGGGCTAGGAAATATGGGAGTGTGATAGGATGAAATGATCCACCAGTCCCCCCATCCTGGCTTTGATGGGCTCATAATTCGATGGGGGAGGGAAGGGAGTCTGGTTCTTCTCTTCCTTTGACACCCTGATTCCCTGGAGTCCTCTTATCTGTTGGTTCGTGTCAGACTGGCCACTTCCTGGAGGCTGAGCTGATACCGTAATTACAGGGGGTTCGTGGCCTCTCTGTCTACAATTGCTCAACGTTCATTCTAGAAGAGACAGCAACTTTCTGGCCTTCCTAGTCATGTTCTGTCCCCAAGTTCCTGATTGCTATTGCATGACCAGTTATGTATTCGCCTTTCAGGAGATACATACATTTCTTTCCCCATGCAGATACGAACACGCAGGGCGTAAGCATGATGTGTGCAAAGAGCTGCTCCTGCCACCCACCCCAGATCTGTGCCTTTGGGAAGGTCTTACAGACCCATGGATCCCAAATCTGGCTGGTCGTTGGATTGACCTGGGATGCTTTAGAAACATACAGCTTCCAGAATTCTATTCCCCACCCCTGCCCCCCAATCCTTTTGAGTTCTTCGTGGCTAAGAGCCATTGTAATGAGGACTCCCGGAATTAGACACATGAAAAGACTAACTCCCGAGACTAGGGTTGCCTGGGAAGCGGATGGCCATTACATTAAAGCGGCTGCTTTCTCCGTCACAGAAGAGAGCCTACGGTTTTGAGTTTCCCGCCTCACGCTCCTCCTTTCAGGAACGTAACACCAGCCTGCTTTCGGCTATACACCTGGTATCCCTGAAGGATTCTGAGAGCGTGCGTCTCTTGCAGGTGCAATCGCCAGACCCTTGTTTTATTGGGAAAGAGTGCTTTCCAGCTCCCCCTATGAAATCTCTGGGGAGCACACAGGTGCCTGCAGGCAGGGCTCTGAGCTAGGAGGGTAAGGATTACACCTCCCACGTGCACTTCCATTGCTGATGTGGCCAAAGGTTCCCTAAGACGAACCCATATTCCAGCCGGAAAGGTGGGCCAGCTCAGCCTGTGGGGAGACCAGGGGAAAGAAAGAGGAGCCGAGTTTGGGGGCATGGGAAAAATCCTAAAACAAGAGAGTCGGGACTCTCCTTGTGAAGAGGGGGTTCGTGGCCTCTCTGTCTACAATTGCTCAACGTTCATTCTAGAAGAGACAGCGACTTTCTGGCCTTCCTAGTCATGACACCAAGGCAGGTGTCATGTTCGGGGCCCTGGGTGTGCTCTTGACTCCAGCCCGTTCTGACACAGGAGTCCTGCCTCACACGCTGAGCCCGGAGAGGCGCGTGCCGGTGGCTTCTGTTCCCTGGATCTGCCGCGGGCTGGTATCGTCTCCCGTTGGCTTCCTTTCTGTTGGCAGAGACGCTGCACACCTGAGCTCTCAGTGTCTCCCTCCCTTGTATCTGTTGACAGGCAATCTGTAAATTGATTCTTTTTTTTAATCCTCGTCGGAGGATACTTTTTCCATTGATTTTTTTTTAGAGAGAGAGTGAAAGGGAGGAGAGAGAGAGAGAAGTGGAGGAGACACATCGATGGGCTGCCTCCTGCATGTGCCCCAACTGGGGCTGGGGATTGAGCCTTTTACTGAGGTACATGTCCTTGACCGGAATTGAACCTGAGACCCTTTGGATCTGCAGGCCAATGCTCTAACCACTGAGCAACCAGCCACATCTGTAAATGGATTCTTTTTTAAAAAAATATATTTTTATTGATTTCAGAGAGAAAGGAAGAGAGGGAGAGAAAGAGAATCACTGATAGGCTGCCTCCTGCACGCCCCCAACTAGGGATGGAGCCCACAACCCCCAGGCATGTGCCCTGACCAGGAATCAAACTGTGACCTCCTGGTTCCTGGGTGGATGCTCAGCCACTGGGCCATGCTGACCGGGCTATAAATGGATTCTTAAATGCCTTTCTCTCTCTCTCTCTTTTTAAAAAATATTTTATTGATTTTCTAAAGAGAGAAAGGGAGAGAGATAGAAAGTCAGAAACACTGATGAGAGAGAGATATTGATCAGCCGCCTCCTGCACGCCCCACAGGGGAGATGTGCCTGCAAGCAAGGTACATGCTCCCAACCAGAATCAAACCCGGGACCTTTCAGTCCACAAGCCGACGCTCTATCCACTGAGCCAAACCAGTCTCAGATGCCTTTCTCTTTTCACGTGGGGGGTATTTACCTCTAATCGCCCCACACTGGGAAGAGCTGCCGAGAGCAGGTTTTCGCTCCATGGTGCCTGGACTTAGAATGTGCCTAACATGGGAAGACACCTGTATTCCTTCTCACTGCCCACCAGCCTCAGCCCATAGCAGACACCTCGGAGGAAACAAAATTGGGCAAGTCTCACCCTCCAAAAGCAGCTGTGGAGAAGAGAGGAAGGGGTTCTAGGAAACATGGGCTCAGGCCCGATCTTGGATTTTACTTCTTCATGATAAGGAAGCGAGGCCGAGCATTCATGTGTGCTTTGTGCCAGAGTCCCCTGCATCCCAGGAGTCTCCTTTGGGACCTGTTGCTTATCCCGGGAGAAGGGGGAAATGGGATTGAGGAGAGATGGGAGGAGAGAAGGTGCATGGCATAGAGAGGGTTTCTGAACCACGGCACTGTTGACATTTTGGGGCTGGATGCTTCTTTGTTGGCAGGGGGCTGTCCTGAGCATTGTAGGATGATACTCAGCATTCCTGGCCTCTACCCACTAAATGCCCGTGGCACCCTCCCTCATGCACAGCCACAAATGTCCACAGACATCACTCCATATGCCCTGCAGGAGGGCAAAACCGCCCCAGTTGAGACCCACTGCTGGAGAGCCTGCGGGATGGAAGGGCCCCCTGTGGGAGCACGTGGACTGAGCATTCTCCCAGTCTTTTAAGAATATATAATTTTTTGATATTTAGAAAGAGAGGAAGGGAGAGGGCCCTAGAGAAACATCAACATGAAGCGAAACATCAATCAGCTGCCTCCTGCACAGCCCCTCCCTGGGGATCAAGAGCCCACAACCCGGGCATGTGCCTTTGAATGGGAATCGAACCGACACCCTTTTGGTGCATGGGATGATGCCCAACCAACTATGGCCTTCTGATCTTAGGCTCCTCTTGGCCTGTCCTGACCACGTGGGTCTGCTTCTCCAGGCCTCCAAAGGGCCAGGTCTGTCCCCTGGATCAGCCTCTCAGGCCGCGGTGAGGATAAAGCAAGATGTTGGTTGGATAAATGCATAGAGTGAGTAAGTGCAAGCCAGGTCTGCCATGGGACCTCAGAGGCAAAGGATGGGGTCTCTACTATAAAGGGGCTCACAGACCTTCAGTGTAGGGGATCTTGGAGGGGGGGCTTGAAGGAATACTTGTGCATTGTTAGAACCAGGAGAAACTTTCTGAGATCCCTGTAAGCAAAAAGGAACTGGAAGCTCAGGGGGAGAAGAGGACTTGCTTTCAGGACGGCTCCTGTCTAGACAGATGAGCATGAGAGCTCACTGGTGGGTGACGCTCAGTGCAGCCTTCTTGTGACCATTCCCCTGCCTCTCTCACTTCAGCCAAGGACGCTGTTGACATAGCAGCATGATGGTGATAACGACTCAGAAGTGCTCTGGGCCTCCATGGCAAGAGGGACTCAATAAGGTGTGGAATGTCGATAAGCAGGACGTGGCACTCGGGGAGGAGCCTTAAAGGAAAGATAGGCTGAAAGTTGGAGTGGGGTGCAGGCATGCTAGGTAGAGGTGACGGATAAACGGTGGCGTGGAGACTGGAAAACACAGGGACACATCCATTGAGGAAAAGCAAGCTCTCCTCTCCACCCCCTAGGGATCCCCCTCCCCTGCTTGGCTGGAGAGCTTGTCGGTGCTGGGAAGTAAGCTGGGTGGGAATTGAGAAGTGCCAGAGTAAAGTGCTTGCTAAGATGAAATATACAGCATGAGTGTGCTCTCTAAACTAAAACTGGGTTTTCCATCCTCAGAAGGTGACGGATGCTAACTCAGCTTCTGGTAGGAAAAATAGAGGCACAAAAAGTTGAAGTGACCTCGTTAAGTCTGTATTATCCCCACACACGGGTTAACTCACCAGGTACAAATTCCTCCCCTGGCCCTTCCTCAGAGACAGCTGATAGGTATAATGGCCTGATATTTATAAATTAGAGGGAGGGAGAGTAAAAGGGTGGGGGACATCAATTTACCGTTCCACTTATTGATCATCCATGGGTTGGTTCTTGGATGTGCCCTGACTGGGGATTGAACCGGCAACCTCAAACCAACTGAACTACCTGGCCAGGGCCTGGTTTCTTTCACCACATTCCTACCATTGTCCCTCTGGCTCCCTCCTGTGGTTCCACGTGTGCACAAATCCACAGAAGCCATGGGTGCTGGGTTCGACCAAAAATTGCTCCCTCTGGGAAGCCTTCACTTCTCTGTCGCACCTGTACCGCGTCTCCCCCAGACCCACCCAGCCCTCCGTGGGTGCTTCTGGATCTCAATGCCCTGGGCTCTTCTGGAGGATTGGCAACTGGAGCGGCTGGCCAGGAGGCAGTTAGCCTGTCCCACAGACACCCCGCAGGCAGTCAAGCAGAGAGATCCTCTCATAAGAGCTTTTGAATAAATGAAGTGGTTCTGAATGGCCTTGTTGTCGAAATGATTGCATTTGTCAAAACAAATCGATGTGTCCGTGAGCTGCGTTGGAAGACACGATATCTGAGAGGACCAGAGTCTTGGTGCTACTACGCACCTGGACCCTCGGTCCTGTGGTTTTAGCCTCTGACTTGATTTGAAAAGAAAATAAAACAAAATAAAATAAAATAAAGGAAAGGCATTTTCTCTTGTATGTGTCTTATTCTTATTGGTGATGAAAAGATAAGGAGGTTAGCACCTATTTTTGTTTCTACTTTTTTTTGGAATGAAACCAAGTTTCACCTGCAAGTGGAGAAGGGGCCTGGGAGGTTTGAAGATAAGATAGGAAGCCGCTCTCTAAGGGAAGAGAGAGTGACACATGGATAGTTAGGGACAGATTGCTTAGCAGGAAGGAGTGTCTGTTCAGGTCTGTGATTCTGAATGGAGAGCAAAGCCAGTTTTGCGGTGTGAACTTCTCCGGCCGCATGTGCCCGCCGTGGGGAATGTAGAGGTTGAGTCCTGCTGAGCGAGCTAGGAAGGAGAGGGGGGCAAGGGAGCCACTCCACATGGACCATGAGTGCCGTGATGCTCACAGGAAACACAGATGTCAGGAACGGGGTTTCTCTCTCCATCCCCTTCAGTGTTAGCTGAGCCACGAAGGCGCTTGCCCAAGCAGCAGTGGTGACACCCAGTGACCACTCCTTGAAGTGTAACCTCTTGGTTGTAGGTGGTGAGCAGGCCCTGAAGCAGCCTTGTATGAAATAACCAGGGGCGGGGGGTGGGGGTGGGGAGGGGAGAAGGGGGTAGGAGGGTGGGGGAGGGGGAGAGTGGGTTTGTTCTGCTCCACCTGGGAGGCACTCAGCCCTCCCCAACGCCCTCCACAGTTGTCTCTCTGAGGACTCTGTCCCACTGGCCCTGACCTCTCTATGGGGATGGAGAGGCTGCTGCTCACTGGGTAACTGGAAGCAGAGGTCGGGCCCTGAAGGCAGTCTGGGGGCTGTTAGCTCAGAGCTGGGCTTCTCTGCCTGGTTCCTGCTGCCCTGGGGCCTAGGACAAGCAACCTAGGACAGCTTTGGGCCGTAGGATGGGTTTTTAAAAATACATTTTCATTATTGATTTGAGAGAGGAAGGGGGGAGAGAGAGAGAGAGAGAAAGAGAGAGAGATCAGTGATGAGCGCAGATGGCATGGCTCAGGGATTGAGCATCCACCTATGAACCAGGAGGTCAGGGTCAATTCCCGGTTAGGACATATACTCTGGTTGCAGGCTCAATCCCCCGTGTGGGGTGTGCAGGAAGCAGCTGATCAATGATTTCTCTTATCATTGATGTTTCTATTTTCACCCCCTTGTCCTCTCTGAAATCAACAAAAATATATTTAAAAAAATAATGTGCATGAGAGTGTTTCTTGCTCTGACATGGTGCCTGGTTTCAGGTGTTAGTATTAGAAATTTACGCCAAGGTAGACTTCATACATTTTAAGGAGAAATAAAAGAATTTTAATGGCAATGAAATCCCATCAGAGACAGGGAACTACTGGTCAGTAGAGGCTCCACCAGAGGCCAGGCAGCAGTTGACGTCCTTTCCTGGGCTGAGAGCACAGTGGGAGGAGGGTGTACGAAGCACACAGACGGGGCTTGGAGTCAGACAGACTTAGCATCATAACCAGCTCTGCCAGTTACTAGCTGTGGCTCCTCTGGCAGGTCCTGAGCCTCCTCCGTGTACCTGCATGAAGTGTAGACAACTCCTACCTCCTAGAGCTGGTGAGACCCAGTTAGTCAAAATCAAATATTTGGGGCACATATTATGGGCTAGGCACTGTGCTAGGTGCTGGGTGACACTGCACACGGTCAGGCAGACAGTTCTCGTTCAGATCCCACTTAGTGGCTGTAGAAACGTATCTCCCTTCTTTTAGCCCCAGCAGCCTCATATGGACAGCAAGGGCGAATAATGCCTGTGCTAAGGGATTATTGTCATAATTATGGACTCCGTACAAAGTACTCAGCATAAAAGTGACACATAAAAAGTATAAGAAGTGGCAGTAACTGTGATTAATGCAATCATGTTGAAACATTAAAAGGAGGGGGTGCTGGTGGGCCACATTTAAAGCTGGAGACCTAAATGACTTTTCCCTTATTGAGAACATTAAATCCATTCTTAAAATAGCCTAACCTGCATTAAATAAAATATGGGAAGCTCTGGGCAGGTGGCTAAGTTGGTTGGAGCGCTGGCCTGAACCCCAAAAAGTTGTGGGTTCAGTTCCAGGTCAGGGCACATATCCAGGTTGCAGGTTCGACTCCCAGTTGGGGTGTGTACAGGAGGCAACCGATGGATTTTTCTCTCACATCAATGTCTCCCTCTCTTCTTCCTCTTCCTCTAAATAAATAAAATAAAATAAAATAAAATGAATGGAAACAGTCTCCAGTGAGGATTTAAACAAATAAATGAATGAATAAATGGATAAATAAATTATGGGATGTTACTGTCCCTTATACACACCTGCTCACTACTCCCTAAATACTTAATGCAAGAGAGGCTCTGAAGAGGGTGGTAACAGAATGGGCAAGACAGGAATGCTGTGAAAACTGTCTGTAGAGCTCTTTCAGAAGTCTTTTGAAGATATTGTCTTTTTGCAGAAATATAGTTTCCCTTGCTCTCCCTAATTGCCCAAGTCTAGGCACCCCAAGAGTCCCTGGGGAAATCCTGTTTATGGTTTCTGGGCCCATTGGACCAGCTGCCTTGACTTAGAGGAAATGCAAACTTGACCTTTGTCCCTGGTGGGGATCCTGGCCCTGCCCTGAGCTGCTGGCTGCAGCCCTTCTCCAGCCTTCTTTCTCCCAGCTTCCTGGTCTTGCCCCTCGCTCAGGACAGTCCCAGCTGTCCTGACAGTTCACCGGCTTTTGCTCCAGCAAGGGGGACTGGCTTCCGGTGGTCTCTGTCTACAACCACAGCTCTGAGAAGGCCTACCGGCCTGCTACAACCCCTCCCCAGCTGGCCTCTCCCTTTGGAAAGCCAAGCACTAGCCCATAAAAGGGCCCGAACACAAAACAAGCATGCACTCATTCCGGTCAACCTTCCTTTCTTTCCAGTGCGGGTGCCTGACGCCTTGCCCTCTCAGCAGTTCTCCAGGAACTTAACCCTCTGCCTCAGGCCTCCCAGGGCTGCCACAGCCCAGCAGGCTTCCGGATGTTGGGAATGGGTCTAGAGGTCCTATCCCCTCTGTAGAATGACAGTGAAACAAAACTAAGCTTTATTGTCACTTCTTTCACAAGTGTTTAAAGAGCACTTACTAAGTACCAGACACTGTTCTAGATACTGGGGGTCAGCAGAGAAGACAATGATAAGGTCCTTGTCCTCATGGAACTTATATTCAGGGAGAGGAGAAGGAATAAACAAACACGTCATGCAGGTGGTGATGAGTGCCATTAAAAAAACACGTGGGGGCCAGGGAGTGTGGATCATGGAGGTGCCGGGGTGACCAGGGAAGACTTCTCTGAGGAGCAGGCACTCTGGCAAAGGGCTGGAGGGAGCCCTAGGAATAATGGTGGCAAGGATTCCAGACAGAGGGCACAGCATGGTCCTGAGGTGGGGGAGAGGAGGTGGGGGCTGGGCATGTTTGAGGAATGTCAAGGAAGCCCCTCCCTTTTTCCTGTGCCATACTGTAATGAGGACTTCGGAATTTTAATTATGAGGGAATAAACATACCATGAACTTGACCATTTTAGCCATTTTACAGTATACCGCTCACCCACATTAAGTCTATGGGCAACCATCACCACCATCCGTCTCAGCCCTTTCTTCTTCTCCGCAGACGTAAACTCTGTACCCATTAAAACAAACTCCCCATTCCCTGCCCCTCCCCCCAGCCCCTGGCAGCCAACATTCTCCTTTCTCTGTGGTGAGCACTTTAAATGTGTCATCTTACTTAAATCTCAAAATAGCTGTAGGCCATAGGTTTTACCCCCGTGCCCATTCCACAGAGGGGGAAACTCAGACGGCGGGAACTGCCTGCGGTCACTCAGCTGCTCTGTGGAGGCAGCGGCCTGAAATGGTTTTCCTGTGAAGGATGCCGCTCTGTGCCCTCTGACAGCCCAGGGGTGGCCCAGGCGGGCCGGCCAGGGTTATGAGCAGGTGAGAAGCTTTTCTTGCTAGAACAGGAAGGCTGGTTGCACCTGCCTGGCCCTCACCGCCCGGAAGGAAGGGACGTCTGCCCGGAGACGTGGGTGGGGTGGAGCTGGCAGTCCCTGGCCTGCGTGTTATGGGCTTCGGTGCCAGGGAGTCCACTCTCCCTCCCTCACCCCTTGCAAACTGAGAGCTGCGTAAGTTCTCCTTCCAGCCTATTCGCTTCCTTGCAAACAGCATCACACTGACTTTCCAGGGCGGGTGAGAGGATCAAATGAGATCCGGCACGTAAGATACCTAATCAGTATCTGAGACATAGTAGGTGCTCAACAAATGTTCCCTCCTGGCCCGGACAGAGCACGAGCTACACGCACAGGCCAGGCACCAGCCTCTTCGCTCTTCCCTCGGGGCCGTGCCTGCATCCTGGTGTTCCACTCAGAGGATGCTCACAAAGGAGCATCTCATTTTACGGACGAAGAAACCAAGGCACCAGGGAGTGGAATAAACTGCCCCCAGCGAGTGAGCGTGGCGGCGCCAGGGCTTAATCCAGGCGGTATGTGGCCAAGAGGAGTCACACTGTGGAGATGCTCGTGCTCCCAGCAGCCGCTGGAGGGCCAGCCTGGGGGGTGGAGGTGGGGGTGGGGGAGGCCGGGACCCTCCTCCTCCCCTCCAATCCGCCTGCCGGAGCCTGGCCTCGGCGGGGGCGCGAGGACCGCTGGTGGGGCCCACGGTGACTGCCTCCAGCCGCCCCAGCCCGCGGCCCGCCGGGGGCCCTGGCGGCGACAGCGGCGCCTGGCAGCGGGGGATTTGGACGCGGCCGCGTCCCCCCTCCCTCCGCGCCGCCGGGGGTTTGGCCGCGCCGGGGGACTTATCTCCCTTCCCTGGGACAGCCCCGCGCCTTCCCGGCATGCCCCGCTCCCAGGAGCCGCCCGGAGCCCCGCGCCCGGACTTTGCCATCGGCGGGGAGCCAGCTGTGGGAGCGCCCCGGAATGCGTCCTGCAGCCACAGCCTGAGGTGGGTGCGCCCGCCGCCCCGAGCTGCGGGAGAGGGGCGCCCGGCCGGCGGGCAGGGTGTGGGGGATCGGGGCGCCGCCTGGGGTGGGGATGGGGGGATGGAAGAGCCCGCCTGGCCACCGCTTTGTTGCAGCCACGGACTTGGAGAAAGTTGGAGCCGCGCGCCCGGGAGCCCCGCGCGGTGCGCGCCCAGGCGCTGGGGGTCCCTCCCAAACTCCTGGGTGTTCGGGGTGTCCGGGCGGAGGGAAGGAGGCTGGGGCTCGGGTCTGTTTTGTCCTTGGGCGAAGGGACCGAGGGAAAGAGAGACAGGCAGGCAGACACCGGGGACTTCCCAAGCCGCACAAAGAAAGAAGAACTCCCCTTGGGACGCACAGGAGGAAACACAAAGAAACACTCGCACAGACAACCCCCGAGAAACACGGCCGACGCGCACGGAGCTCATACACAGCCACGGAAACACACTCAGACGCCGGCGGAGAGGAACAAAGCGGGTGGTCTTGGAGGCCATGGGCAGGGGGAGGGGAAGGGACGTTTGGAGAAGCGGAGAGACGGGGGGAAGGGGAGCCGTCGCTGGAGAGGAGAGGAAAGCACAGAGAAGTGGAGAGGAAACCCGGGCCGGGAGTGGACAGGCAGAGAGAAATGAGAGGAGGGAAGAATAAGACTAAAGGAGATAGTATTTTAGGAGGAACAGTATAGATACACATCTAGAGAAACTGAGGCAGGCCCTGAGAGTTAGCCCCTCCCCCACCCCCAACAGCTAAATCCGAGATACAGAGAGGGAAGAGACCCCAGCCACCTCACCCCTGTGAGCAAGTGAGTTCCCAGTGGGAGAGGAGCTGTGTGAGAACTCCGAGAAAGACCCCCTTGGCCCTATTGAACCACTCCAGTCTCTACCTTGTCCACCTGGCAAACTCCTATTCATCCTCCAAAACCCAGCTCTAGCATCACCTGCCCCGTGAAGAAGGCTTACCCAGGAAATGTCACGCAGTCACAGTTACTCTCTTTCCCGTGTATTTCTGCATATGGCACAGGCACGTGGAGTTGAGATGGTTTGTTGGTCTGCCTACCGCTTCCCCTGGCTCTTCAAGGTTTGAGGTCCATGTCTTAATTTATTTCCAATTTCCAAAATCCAGCCTAGTGCTTGGTACATAGATGGTCAGTAAATATCTACTGAGTGACAAACGGGAGCACTTGGACCCTCTAAGACAGGGAACATAGAATTAAATCCAAATCGAGGACTCATAGAGACTCCTAAGCATCCTTTTATTTTTGTAAATAAAGAATTAAAACCAGAGCGGGGAGAAGACTTGGGGACACAAGCAGGAAAAGGCCATTGTGAATACATACTTTGCCACTTCCTTGTTCCTCCAGCCTATGAGTTTAAAATAGGTGTGAAAGAACCTCCTGAATGAAAACAATCAATAGCAACCAACAAGTTTAATACCAGCTGTAAGTGACCATCAAAACCTTTTTCTGGACTCTTTAGACTTCTCTTTACCGTGTAGAAAGGAAAAGGGAGGTGGACACTCACCTCAGCTCACGTGGCTGGCTTTCTGCCTCCTGACTGTATAAACTGCTCAAATGTCTTAACCTCCCTGAAACCCAGTTTCTTCCACTGTAAATGGGGATGTGAATACCTGCCTCAGAGGGTCGTTAGGAGAGCTAACACACGACGTGCCTAGCACAGAGGATGCCTTCGGCATACACACTCGTGCCTTCTCTTTCTGGAGTGGCCGTTCTTCATGCACCGGTTGTAAATGTGAAGACACAGTGCTAGTGAACGTGTTTCCTTTTGTCCCAGGACAGAAGTCCAGCCTGGTCCAACTGGGGAGCACACTCTTTTTATAAAAGAAAAGGCAAATTTGGGGTTTCATGGCATAAAATACATCTGGATTCTGTGGAGGCCTTCAGGCCTCTGCAGGTGACTTGGGGCAACCTAACTTCCCCCTCCCAAGCCCCTCCTCCCCCAGCAGGTGAGACCCCACTGCCCCATCTTTTTTTTTTTTTGCACCTTCCTTACCAGGCCTGCTCTGCCCTGTGTCTTTCAAGCTTTAGCACTGGCCGGGAATGTGACCGGGACTGAGGGACCCCCAGAAGCATGGAGACTGTGGTGATCGTTGCCATAGGCGTGCTGGCCACCATCTTTCTGGCCTCATTTGCAGCCTTGGTGGTGGTTTGCAGGCATCGGTACTGCCGACCTCGACCCCGGGACCTGCTGCAGCGCTATGATTCCAAGTGAGTGCACCCGGGCAGGGGAGGGGGACCGGGGGCTGTGCCCCGGGGTTCCCACAAAAGTAATAGACGTTAGTGCTTGGCACCTGGCTCAGCTTTTTGTCTCTACAATGGCACCTGAAGGCTCTCCTTCCCAGTAAAGACCTCAGAGCTCGAGAATGTTCCTAAGCCCCCAACATCCTGAGCCACCTCTGACTCTTGCCACTGAACTAATGAGAAAGCAACTCAACATGGTCACCTAGCATAACGGTGGGACTGTCCGCACAAAACAGCCACCTCCCTCAGCATTTGGACAAGCCGCATCCCTTTCCAACCAAACTCATCGGAGGAGAAATCCGATGCCTGCACGTCTAACCAGCAGACACTTGGTGGTGTGAAATCCCAGCATAGGCCTGCCTCTCTGCTCAGATTTCTTTCTTTTTTTGTGTGTATTTTTATTGATGTCAGAGAGGAAGGGAGAGAGTGAGAGGTAGAAAAACGTCAGTGAGGAGAGAATCATTGATTGGCTGCCTTCTGCACGCCCCACACGGGGGATCAAGTCCACAACCTGGGCATGTGCTCTGACTGGGACTCGAGCTGTGACCTCGTGGTTCATAGGTTGATACTTAACCACAAAGCCACACCGGCCGGGCTCTGTAACTTTTCTCTTATTGTTTTCGTGCATTGCTCCTTGATTCACTGTTGAGCCATGTGCCCTGCCCGTCACTTCAGTCCCATTAGCTCAGGTTTGGATCCAGGACAAGCGGTCCTGCTTTACTTATTCACGCCGTCAGCCTTTGGTGGTGGTAGGGGGGAGGGTGGGGGAGAGGAGGTTGGGGGTGGGATGGGGACGTGGGCTGCTGGGCGGAGGGGTCACCAGCAGTCGTCCATCCGGAAGCCGCTCCCCTGGGCTCTTCCTTCCAGGCCCATTGTGGACCTCATCGGTGCCATGGAGACCCAGTCCGAGCCCTCTGAGCTGGAACTGGACGACGTCGTCATCACTAACCCCCACATCGAGGCCATCCTGGAGAACGAAGACTGGATCGAGGATGCCTCGTAAGGCCTTGGGGACGGCCTGCCTTCCTGGAGCCCCTGGGGATGGTCGGAGGGACTCGTCTGCGCCTGAACACTCGACTAGGCATCCAGGCGCCCTGTTTCCGTTTCTGCTCTTTCCCTGCTCCCATGAGGAGGGAAATCAGAACATGACATAACAGTGTTTGTCTGGGACTCACCCCCACTCCTTATGTTGCAGACCGGAACACTGGGGTTCATAGATGTGTGACAAAAGTTGTTATAAAGTCACCCTGAGGTGCTGGGTTATCCTTGGGGTGCCCTTGAATCGGACAGGCAGGCTCTGGGGAGGCAGCCTTTGTCCTCCGTGTCCTCAAGGATCTCTCCGTCCCAGAGGAGCCACTCTGTTCCTCCATCATGTAGTCATCGCTGGGCAGATGTCTGTCTGTGAGGCAAGGAGTGTAGGGCCCTGGGCCAGGCACCCCAGATGGAGACAGAATTCTACTAAGTACAGTATCTCAGTATTGGAGAAGGGGTCTCTGTGCACAGCCCAGTGGGTGCACGGCGGAGGCGGTGTCTCCAGTTCCCTGGGGTGGGGAGGTGGGGGTGGAAGGAACAGTGTCAGAAGCTCAGAGCACGACTCGATTGGTGGGGAGGAGTGCTGACAAAGCGTTGATTAGGTGGGGGTGGGAGGAGAAGGTTAAGGACAGAGGGCCTTCCTAACTAGCTCCTGGACTTGTTCATTCGAACATGGCGAGGCATGGCTGCTCTTAGGTGGTGCCCAGGTGTGCAGAGCTAGTGAGGAGCTAGGTGAGGGGCAGCGGTGGGGGCAGGTGGGCCTCTAGAGATAAGCACTGACACGGCTCTTCTTGTCTCCTTAGGGGTCTCATGTCGCACTGCATTGCTATCTTGAAGGTAATACTCTTCGATCGCCCCAGGTGATAAAGGGGGTGGTCAGTGGAGCAACGGGGGCACAGCTGGGTAAGCAGCCTTAGGAAGGGCATGGAAGCCTCGCAGGAGGCCTTTTTAACTGCCTGAAGCTGGGAGGTTGGCCAGTGTGCCTCCACTCCTACAGGGACGGTCTTCATACTGCAGAGGCGTGGTTGCTCTGGCTCCTCCTAGCACAGTGACCTGTGGGGAAGGCCACATGGGTAGTCACCAGCCACGTTGTCGCCAGCTGTGAACACAGCTGTGTGCCCAAGACTGTATAGCTGCTGAGGAGGAAACGGGGCTTCCCACCTTCCCCTGGGCACTTTCTTTCATTCACAGAGAGCGCAGCCCTGTAGAGTGGGTTGGGTTCTATATCTGGCTTCTCCAATACTAGAAAGCCTGTCACCGGCCCTGTTTGGCAATGCCAGCAGTCAGCCAAATGGGACAGTCAGTGTTAAAAAATCCAAACCACGAGCACTTCAAATTGAAGACAGATTTTTTTTTTCTCCTTAAATGTCTGCAGCCTCCAGGACGGGGTGAAAAATTGCACCCAATTTGCATTTTGGGTAATTTTTATAGGTTCAGCATTTGTTTTTCAGTGTTTGCCAGACACGATCCTGCCTAATAGAATCACAGTAATATTGAAATACTTGGCCATTGGTAAATAGTGTTGGTTTCTTCATATCTGTAACCTGGGAAACCACCGATTTATCTTTATCTGGGAATTATTCAGAATTTCAAAACCAATAGCTTCATCTTTGCTTCAGCATCTTGCTGTGTAAGATATTAAAACACCTTTCCTCCCGCCTCTTCTTCCGCTGCCTCTCTTGGGGGACCACGAAATCCCTAGTAGGACATTGTTGTCACCGAGTCCTGGCTTTTTATATAATTCCAAGAAGCGGCTGTAGACAGAGATAGAGCAATAATGGCCCTGGCTTTTGTCCCTTCCCTTGCTTGTTAGAGGAGGAGGACAGTGGCCCCTGAGGGAGAGGGTGAGTCAGCCGGAAGGAGTCTTTTATTTATTTACTTGTTATATTTATTTATTTTTATTCTTTATTGTTTATAATATTACATAGGTTTCCTTTTTCCCCCGCACCGACCCCTCCCTGGCCACTCCCACCCCCCAGCACATGCCTCCCCACCACCCGCCGTGTCCGTGTCCATGGGTCATGCTCATATGCGTGCATGCAAGTCCTTTGGTTGATCTCTTACCCCTCCCTCCACCCTCTGCTTGATGTTTCTCTGTCTCTGGATCTATTTTTGTTCATCAGTTTACGTTGTTCATTATATTCCACAAATGAGTGAGATCATTTGATTCTTATCTTACTCCGACTGGCTTATTTCGCTTCGCATATGGAAGGAGTCTTATTGGGTTGGGATCAGTGGGTCCACCTTGGGACCTCAGATCAAGGAGAGGCTCTCACCTTCCTCATGAGATCCCAGGGTCGTTTTGCTGTGGCCACCTGCCCTAGAGTCCCTGTGGTGGGGCTCCCGGGATCTCCCCTGAGTGGGCTCCTGGGCTCCTTGGTGCCCCCTCTTTTGCAGCCCCAACATAAGGCAGGCGGTGGAACTTCTTTAGAACCATCCAGGTTCTACCATCAGGGAGGTGTGGGAGGGGAGTCTGGGACTTTGGAGGCGGCCAGTGGAGTTGGCGGATGATGAGAAAGGCCTGAGTTTTAGCCACACCTATTTCCTGCATTTTTCCAAGGCTCTTGCATCACCATCCAGACAAACATGCTAATATGTCCCCTGGAGAATTGTTAAGTGGCACTTTTGGAGAATGTGCTTTAAAGGAGCAGGTGTCCCTTGTCCAGCCAGGTTCCTGAGGGTGCCCTGTTGGTGGTGGAAGACTAAACCAGGAGGTGAAGGAATAGAGAGAGAAAGTGGGTGTTCCCCTTCACTTGTGATGGTGAAATTAGAGCACATGATTCTTTTTAGACAGATTATTTCAGTTTAGACTTCTCTCCGCCCAAACCCTGACTCCGAGCTGAGGTTCCTGCCCCTCCCTCCTCACCCAGCCGGGTTCTCAGTGTCAGGTCGGTCTCTTCCATCTCATTTCCTCTCTTTTCATTTCATTTGACCCTTTGGCTTACTGGGCCCAGCTGTGGGATGGGACCCAAGGCCGGGGTCCTATTTGTCTTTGTGGGGGTGACAGAAGCCCTCACCACCTCTGTCCTCTTTGCTACCTTAGATCTGTCACACTCTGACAGAAAAACTTGTTGCCATGACAATGGGCTCAGGGGCCAAGATGAAGACTTCAGCCAGCGTCAGCGACATCATAGTGGTAGCCAAGCGGATCAGCCCCAGGTGAGCGGCCAGGCCTTCGCCCCGACACTCCATGGGGCCGGGTGGGTAGGGGAGCAGCAGATGGGTTGGCAGGCTCCTCCCGGAAACCACACAGACCACTGTAATGATTTCGGTCCTGAACACCTGCAGGGCATCCAGCAGGGGGTGGGTGGGGAGACTCAAGCTAAGATGTTTCACACTGAACCCCCACCTCCAGCAGGCTTTTTGGGAAATTCCAACATGACGAGTGCTGACTCTTCTACTGCACACATCCCACTGTGGCTGCCCCCTCCTTTTTTAAAAATATGTTTTTAATGGATTTTCAAAAAGAGGAGAGAGAGGGATAGAGAGGTAGAAACATCAATGAGAAAGAAACTTCATCGATTGGCTACCTCCTGCATGCTCCCTAATGGGGGTGGAGCCTGCAACTTGGGCATGTGCTCTGGGCCAGGTGACCCGTGACCTCTTGGTTCCTGGGTTGATGCTCAGTCACTGAGTCACACGGGCCGGACTACCCCCTCCTTCTCAGTCCCATTCCAGCCAGGGCTGCTTTCCTCCTCTTTGCCTTTGTCCCAGGCTTCGGGTCAGTAAGCACATTTCCCGCACCCCCCTCTGCTGTGACCTCCTGGCCATGTCCTGTCTCCCACCCATATCTGTACTGGAAACTAATGTAGGGGTGGCTGGCACCCACTGCTCCATCCATGGCCCAGCCAGCAGCCTCCAGCACCGAGTGGGAGGTGAAGCTGTACATCACTGGGCTCTCCCAAATTCCAGGCATCTGCAGAATCCCGTGTGGGAGGCAACCAGTGGATTGCAGTCAACAGCTACACCCCCTCCTGTGGGCTCAGTTTGGTGAAGAAAAATAAAGCCCTTTTCTTAGAGAGAAGGGCTGTGCTAAGTTTGTGCTGCCATCTGGTGGCTGGTATGTGGATGTGCCTGAGTGGGGTGTTATCCCTGGGCAGCCACATCCCTGATGGAAGAGGTGGCCCCTCGCCACCCTCCCTCCCCTAAGTTCCAGGGGCTCTTGCTCTCCTGGTGGCTGTGGCCTAGGGTGTGTCATGAGGAGCCAGGCCTCTGAGGGCATAGGGAAGAGTTGGTGCACTTGAACTCTGTCCATGGAGTTCGGTGGATTGAGAGAGTGGGAGGGACTCCACCAGAACCGTTCTCGGTTTCTATGGAGTTCTCCCCAGTGGGTTCGGTCCCGTGATTTATATCAGCCGAGGTCCACCCCTGGCCCACAGGGCCCTCTCACCAGGCCCTGGGCAAGCCCTAGACCAGTGGTCGGCAAACTCATTAGTCAACAGAGCCAAGTATCAACAGTACAACGATTGAAATTTATTTTGAGAGCCAAATTTTTTAAACTTGAACTTCTTCCAATGCCACTTCTTCAAAATAGACTTGCCCAGGCCGTGGTATTTTGTGGAAGAGCCACACTCAAGGGGCCAAAGAGCCGAGGTTTGCCGACCACTGCCCTAGACCGTCCTCTGGCCACTCACTATCAATAGAGACTCCTCATACCTGGACCTCATACCTGCTGGACCTCCATCATGTGCCCTGTCGCTCCTAAGAGCCACCCCAGTCGGCCTGATGGATTCATGAGGAACCAGGTTGAGGCAGCATTGCCAGGAGGGGTTGGAGGAGGAAAGAGGTGAGGGTTCTGAGGGTGAGTCCAGGGCTGGGTAGTCAGGTTGAGCGGTGGTGCCAGGGTGTGGGTGTGGTGTTGCTCAGAGGGCGGGCTTGATCTGGTGCGCCCTAGCCCATCCTGCATAGCAGCACGTCAGACTGCTTCCAGAACATTCCCGCCAGAATTCAATCCGTGTCCTTGCTTTGCCTTGTTGTCCTCCCGCTCCGTTCACCCCTGGCTGGTTCTGCCCTGTTGTTTTTCTTGCTCCATTTATTCCACGTGGTATGTTGGTAGCATCTTAGTTTCAAGGGGTGTGGTGTCAGCTCCAGGCGCCACGGAGACGGGCCGGCTGGGCAGAGGCTGGAGAGGCCATCCCTCTGCATGTTCTCACCAGCCCGCAGCCCTCCGAGACCAGAGCGTTTAAGGACATGTATTCTCAACTGCGTTTAGAAATCAAATAATACATTGTTGTTATTTCTTCCTTCCTGATTATCACATGGTCACGAGCAAAAATTTGGAGCAAGGCCTTGAACCATGCAAATCAGAGTGAATAGTTTTTTGTTTTTTTTTACCTGAACTAGATTTAAAAAAAATTAACCACAAACTCTACCACGGGTTAAAAAGAAATACAGTGGAGCAATTTGCCCCAAAATTAAACTTGTAGGTTTTTTTTTTTTTTTTAGTGTTCTATATAACCTTTAACCGTGATTTTTATTTTCAAACACAAAAATAATAAGTACCTGTAAAGAGAAAAACACTGCAGATATGGATTATCTGTTATATAATTTTACCCTCCCAGTTCCTGGGGGTAACTACTATTGAATAGTGAGTATCACTCCAGCCTATTCTCTGCATTTCATGGCTTTTATTTTATTTTTATGCCAATGGGACCCAACAAACTTTACATATGTTGGCAGTGTGTCTTTTTAATTTAGTAGTGTATCTTGAACATCCTCTCAGATGTTGGACCACGTACTTTTCAAATCATTGGAAATAAAACCAAACCAGAAAACAAAATACTTTCTAAACTGAACCCGAAGTCTTCCTACGTCTCAGGTGGAGAATGCAAAAGCTGTTAGAGAGAGAACCACCAAAGCCGTGGGCCTGGATGTTAAAAGGGAAGAATGGGACTGAGAAAAGGCAGAAAGGAGGGAGGGAGTGAAGGCTCTAAGGAGAGTGAGTTACTGAAAGCCCTGTGCCTCCCCTCAGAGTGGACGATGTTGTGAAATCAATGTACCCGCCGCTGGACCCGAAGCTCCTGGATGCACGGTGAGATGGCCGCCCCTCCCTCCATGCTGTGGGCTCACGGCTTGATCAGCTCTGAGTGGCCGGCTGCTTGGGTTGGTGGGGAGAAGACCATGTTGCTGGATTCCTGGGCTACCCTGGGCCTTGGGTACCATTCAGTGCAGTGAGAGTCAGCCAACCAGGGAGCCACACCTGGCTGGGGGATTCTGAATCAATGAGGATGCTCGAGGTGGGGCATGGGTACCTTATCTTTAAGAGAGTAGCAGTGGGATGTGTTCACTCAATTGGCTAGATGCAGGTTGTCCCATACCACTCTCTTCTGGAGGCTTTTCATTGGTGAGAAGCAGACAGTGGGCACCACAGTCTTAAATAAGCTAATGAGACACAGCATATTATATTCTCACTAGAGGCCCGGTGCATGAAATTCGTGTACTGGGGTGTGTGTCCCTCAGCTCAGCCTGCACCCTCTCCAATCTGGGACCCCTCGAGGGATGTCCGACTGCCTTGTTTAGGCCCAATCTCGGTAGGGTTGGGCCTAAACGGGCAGTCGGACATCCCTCTCACAATCCAGAACTGCTGGCTCTCAACTGCTCACATACATGCCTTCCTGATTACCCCTAACCACTTCTGCCTGCCAGCCTGGTCACCACCTAAACACTCCCCTGCCAGCCTGATGGATGCCTAACTGCTCCTGTGCCAGCCTGTTTGCCCCTAACTGCCCTCCCCTGTAGGCCTGGTCACCTCTAATTGCCTACCCCTGCAGGCCTGGTCTCCCCCAACTGCCCTTCCTTGCAGGCCCGGTTGCCCCCAATGTCCGTCTTCTGCTGGCATGGTCACCCCTAACTGCCCTCCACTGCAGGCTTGATTGCCCCCAAATGCCCACCTTTGCAGGCCTGGTCCCTCACTACGCCCTCCCCTGCTGGCCATCTTTGACCACATAAGGGCAGCCATCTTGTGTGTTGGAGTGATGGCCAATTTTCATATTACTCTTTTATTAGAGAGGCCTGGTGTATGGGTGGGGGCCAACTGGTTTGCCCTGAAGGGTGTCCTGGATTGGGGGGGTTCCCTTGGGGTGTGGGTGGCCTGGGCGAGGGGCCTGTGGTGCTTTGCAGGCCGGCCACACCCCCCAGCGACCCAAGTGGAGGCCCTGGTACCTGGATTTATCTTCTGTAATTGAAACTTTGTAGCCTTGAGCAGAGCCAAGCCTCCTGCTTGCTCCCTGGCCGCAGCCACTTTTGTTGGGATTTATTTATCTTCTATAATTGAAACTTTATAGCCTTGAGTGGAGGCCTAAGGCGGCCAGGGTGTGTTGAAAGCTTGGCTTTCTGTATTGCCAAGGAAACCCAAGCCTCCTGCTCTCTCCATGGCTGCAGCCACTTGATTGGGTTAATTTGCATACTCACTCCTGATTAGCTGGTGGGCATGGCTTATGGGTATAGCAGAGTGATGGTTAATTTGCATATTGCTCTTTTATTAGATAGATTAAAGGCTCCGAAAAGCCTTCAGGTAACCTTGTTTAACTTAGCCCTTCTCAAATTTGTTTGAGCATCTGTAAACTGCATGCTTACCCACTTCCTAAGGAAGGGGCTCCAGTTTTTGAAACAGACTATAGACTTTAGACCCGTTGGGCTTTGGCACGATGTTTCTTCTTTCTGGGGAGACCTGATCCTGTTGTTGTTTTTTCTAGGACAACGGCCCTGCTCCTGTCTGTCAGTCATCTGGTACTGGTGACCAGGAATGCCTGCCACCTGACCGGGGGCCTGGATTGGGTAGACCAGTCGCTGTCCGCTGCTGAGGAGCACTTGGAAGTCCTTCGAGAAGCAGCTCTGGCCTCTGAGCCGGAGAAAGGCCCCCCAGGCCCTGAGGGCTTCCTGCAGGAGCAGTCAGCCATCTAGTGCCGGCTGGCCAGCCGCTGACCACAAGGGCCGGCCTGCTGCTGTCTGCAGGCGGCCTGGTCGAGCCTTCCACTTTTCCTGTCATTAGTTCCGCACGGCTTGGGGGCCCAGCTGTGTGCATCATACATCAGGAGAGCCCGTGCCTTGATGCCTCTGTTGCAGTTGCAGATGGTGGCTGGCGAGTGGCAGTCTGACACCATAGTTAGGGGAGACGCCATTCACCGTGTGCGCAGCAGCCCTCTGAGCACAGGCGGACTCTAACCTTTATTGGGCTCACCCGGTGCTTTCAGGGAACCTGAGCCACCTCCTAAGAATCAGGAGATTTCACATCACAATCAGCATTTCTGGCTTCCCTTGAACAATCAGAAGGTGAGGCGACTCTGACTTGCATTTTCCAGAGAGGACAATCAATTGGAACTAAGTAGAAGTAGCCTTTTTTTTTTAATCCTCACCTGAGGATACTTTTTTTAGAGAGACACACAGAGAGAAGCATCCATCTGGGAGAGACACATAGATTGTTTGCTTCTTGCACACGCTTTGACTGGGGCCAGGAATAGAGCCTGCAACCAAGGTACATGCCCATGACCAGAATCAAACCCGAGACCCTTCAGTCCGCAGACCACAGCTCTTTCCACTGAGCCAAACGGGCTAGGGTAGGGCTGCCTCTTTTTGCAAAACTTCTACTCTCTCACCTGGTCTGATTCATTGATTTGTGTTATCTGCTCGTTCCCTGAGGCATCTTGAGTCTCTCCTCCCTTGCACAGGTGTATGTTTGAAGGTGAGCACCCTAGAGTTGATTACGTATTTCCTTTTCATCATTATGCCTGTAATTTGACCTAGTTACCACTAGGTGGATAGTAAATGCTTGCTTACTTTTTTCTCCAGTGTGTGGTTATTGAGTCAAATTCAAATGCGTGGGGGACATATTTGTCCGAGAACCGAGGGTGGAAGGAGAGAGCCTAGGAATCCTTAGAACGTTCTGTGCGTGTGACTCAGTGAAATGTTTCAACGCCCTGAGTTCACATCAGCAATGCGTCCATGAAGGACGTGCTCTGTGTGCCTTGGACATCGGTGTGTTTTGTAAATGTTGAAAGGTGAGGGCCATTTTTATGACTTGGGACCTGTGTGAGGTCGAGGATCACAGCTGCACAATCCAGACGCACATCCTGATTGCGCCACTTCCAGCACGAGGGCAGGAACGCCTGGAGCACTTTGCTTCCTCCCAGTTTCTCAGAGGCAGGCTGGCTCTGGGAGCAGGGCCTGGCTCGGGGCTGCCTTGGTTCACGTCTGATGCGGTTAAGCATGTTCAGAGCTCTGCATCAGTTCTCATTTAACGTTCTCTGCCCCGACTCAAGTCAGCAAATCCCTCAGCCTGATTCCAGACAACCAGGAACCCATATAACCAAGCCCAAGGTTTGGGCCCTGCTTGTCACTGCGATGTGTCATTGGGCCCATTTCATTCTTCCTTGGAGAAGCAGGATGCGTGTAACCGGCAGAGTGCACCAGTTCCCACCTGGGGAGATGGTGCGGGAGAGGGAAGCTGAGCTCCACTCTCATGGACTGAAGGATGGATTCTTTTTGATGTTGTTAATCCTCACTCTTACTTTTCTCTTGATTTTTAGAGAGAGTGGAAGAAAGAGAAACATCCATGTGAGAGAAACAGATTGATTGGTTGCCTTCTGCACAAGCCCTAACCAGGGTCCGTGCTGGGGATAAGATTGTAATTAAGGTACATGCCCTTGTCCGGAATTAAACCTGGGACACTTTGGTCTGCAGGCCAGCGCTCTATCCACTGAGTGAAACCGGCTAGGATGAAGGATAAATTCTTGATCACGGACACCTTATTGGATAGCTCACTCCCATCAACTCGGACTGCATGCTAGGTAGTTAACGTTCCTGTCCTGCTAGTGAGCCACTTGGACTTTTCTATGTGTGGCCTCCATAAATAGACACCCATAGTCCTCCAGGTTTTGTCCTTTTTCCTCCCTTTCAAAACCTGCTTTCATAACCAGACTGGAAACTCATTCACACTAGGCTCACAATGGCTGCTACAGTTGTTACTGTCCCCTGCACTTAACCTGGACTAGAGCCCTAAGCCAAAAAGAAGCAACCCTGAGTTGACCTCTTAGATACCATCCACCAGGTGTGGGTTGGAGGTGGAGTTCCCCCTGAAGTGACCCCCAGTGTCACCTCAGCCCTGGCGAATCCTGAGGCCCTGAGCCGCTGCCCTTTGCGTGGTGAGGAGAGGCTGCTGAAGACAGAGGAAGTGTTTGCTAGATGGCAGGCCCTCTGCTGCTCTGTAGTTGTTTCTTTCATCTCCAGTGCAGGGCAAATTAAAGTCTGGGTAAGGGTGGTGGTGAGGTGGAGCTGGTGGTTGAGGTGGAGCACCAAGTGCTCTCTGGGAGCTGGCGGAAGTTACTGCCTCTCTTGGGAGGGGCTGGTTGGGAGCATGAGGGATCTAGCCAGGAGGTTTCCCGGAGGACAGACACATCCCACGTCCCTCATTCACTAGTGCCTGTGTACATGGTGGTAGGTATTTTCTTCCATGCCCCACCCCCTCTTTCCCTGGAGTGGGAACATCAGACTAAAATTCTAAGTGAAGAAGGAATTAGGGATAGGATTTGAGTGTGACAAGAGTAAGATCTTTGAAGTCAGGCAGAATTAGGTTCAAATCTGGGCTCAGTCATTTACTGCGGGAGCTTAAACAAGCTACTTAATCTCCCTGGTCCCTGGCTCTCTCACCTGGAAAATCAAGGCTCCTGCCTCATTGGTTTGGTCTGTGAATCAATGAAATGGCGTATGAGAAATGTTCAATTGTGTGCCTGGTACTGATTAACCAACATTAACCTTTCCACCTCACCCCACCCCTGCCCTGTGCCCAATGCAGCTGACCCAGATCTATCACCTCCGTTACCATGGCTCTGTCCAAGCAGGGGCTTTGCGGCCCAGTAGCCAGAAAATCTGGAATCGCTGCCGGAGGGAGAGTGGTCCAGCATGTCCCTGCCCCGCCCCACGGCCAGGACAATCAAAGCTCTCAGCCTCTTATCAGGGTTCCTAGGGTTGATTGCTCAAGTTGCATTCCTGCAGCGCAGGGCCTGGGAGCCTCCTCCGCTGATGAAACCTCCCTAACGGGGCAGCATCCAGCTCGCCCTGGTGCTCATTCTCACCCTGACCGGCCTCGTTCCGGGAGCGGCTCTGCAGGGACTCTGTGTGCCCATGGGAGCCTGACCTTTAGAGAGGGACTTACTGTCCGAAGCTCCTGAGTTGTTTTATGACCTTACACATTTTGGGAAGATGTCAGATGATGAATTCCATTCATTTCCTTCTGTGGTCCCTCTCTTCTCTCCCTCCCTTTGCAACTCCTCCTCCCTTCCTCCCACAAATACGTACTTTTTGCTTACTCTGGGAGGAAGTGTCGTACTAGGTGCTGGGATTTAGAACAAAAGGCACAAGCCCTGTCCTTAAGAAGGAAAAGGTCAGTGTAATAAGAGAGAGAAACAGTGAAAGAGGCCATGAGGACATAGGGTGTGTGTGTTGGCGAGGAGGGGTGGCGGTGTCTATTAGTCATGGAAAGCACTTGGAAGGAGATGATGCTTGCGTTGAGGCGTGACAGAGGGTCGGAGAGAGATTCTGGGCTCACCAGACGTGGGAAAGGTCCGAGCCCAGGAGAGCATGCTCATTTGAGAAATGCAGGTGTTTGGGGAGGGCCGGAGTGTGGGATGTAAAGGCTGGACAGGTTGGCCGGGCATCAGATCATGGAGGATTTAACAGGTCATATTAGGGAGTTGATGCTTTATTCTGAACATAATGGGGAGCATAGAGAGGGTTTACCGAGGGGAGCAACTTGATCAAAATTGCCATTTAGAAAGACCCTCACTTACTGTACTTTACACCCTGTGGTGTTAGGCTCCAGGTTCGGTAAATTTGCTTGATTCCACTGAGTGCTTTTCCTCCCTGAATCTAAGAGGCTTATGACTCAATCATGGTGTAAAGTCAGGATGGGCAACTGGGTGGGAAGGGAGTAGCGAGGCATCAGAACAGAAAGTGCAGGGAGAAATAAGGTTGCACTGGTCTGCCTCTGGTCTGTCTCTGTACCAGAAAGGCAGAGAGAGCTCTGAGGATTTGAGGCATAACGGGGGCCTTTCTGTTTCATTCCCTCTGAATTTTCATCATCCCCATTTTACAGGCAAGGAAACCAAAGCGTAGGGATGTCAATGACCTTCCTGGGGTCACTATGAATCAGAACAGAGATTTCAACTCCCCAGCTCATGTTCTGTCACCACCACTCCTGCCCACTAGGGGGCGGTGCGTGGGGAAATCTACAGTGAAGGGAAGGAAATAACCTTCTATGAGTCATTCTATTCCACTCCAGTCCTATTTTTCATTAAAAAAAAAAAAAGGTGGTCCTGACCAACAAATCATATCTACTATTTTTCATTAAAAAATGGTGGTCCTGACCAATAAATTAATTTCATGGCCAATAGTCGGTTACAACACATAAGGTATGTAGAACACGGGCAGTAAAATGAGGGCTGGGGCATGGGTGAGGCATTCTCTCTCCATCCAAAACGACTTAATTTGTTTTAAGGAAAAACGTGCTTTTACCAGAATAGTCGCAAAAATTTATGGCGCAAAATGGAATAATTAATTTATTACAGGATTGATTAGTTCGAGTCGTCTGTGGAGCATCCACACTGGGCGAACCCTGGGGTATATTGCAGTGAGTAAAAAAGATAATGGCTCTCTTGGGGCACATGTAATCTAAGGTGGAAAGAAACCCATAAAGAATGATTTGCGATACAATACAGTAAGTGCTAAGGAAGGGAACGGGTGTGAAACGGGAGCACAGAGCAGGGCACCAAACCCAAGTCTAGGCGAGTTTCCGGAAAACAGGATGTCATAGAATTGTCCAGGAGGCGTAGGCGTTAGGTGGGAGGAGGTAGCGGTGGAGGAGGACTGAAGATCCAGGCGGGACAGTTGTGCATTGTGATACTCCATACTGTGCACGTGCCAGATGGGAGGTGAGGTGGTGGGAGAGGCATCAAGGGGAGAGGAAGGCAAAGACTAGGCCTTTTCCTGCAGGTGGTAGGGAGTGATTGAAAAGATGGAAAAGCTCTTATTTTTCCTTGAAAACTATCAAGTAATCTCTGCACCCTCACCCATCCTTAGTGTTACCCTAACCTGATAGGTGAACAGCGATTTGGCATTGTGTTAATTTGCATTAAAGTGACTGCTGGTGAAGTTAAACACTTTTCATGTGTTCATTAGCTTTATGTACTTATTCATGTCCTTTGTCCATTTTCCTCCTGGGACTGTAATATGTTTCTTATTTAGTTATATGATGTCTTTATATATTAAGCACAACAAACCTTTGTCATATCTATTGCATATATTTTCCCCAGCCTTTGTCATTTGCCTTCTGGTTTTATTTAGAGTGTTCCCGACATCCAGAAGTTTTAATTCTGGTTTTGTCAAATCTATTGATTTTCTTTCCCTTAGTGATTTCTTCCATTGCTTTTATGATTAGAAAATCCTCTCTCATCCAGAGAACAAATAGATATCATTGAAATGTTTGAAGCAGCAAAGTGCCATGGGTGGATGACTAATAATAATATTCACAGGTTAGATGTAGTGGCAGAAAAACAACAACACCCCAAGCAACCAGAGTCGAAAAAAAAAATCAAACTTTGCTTTATCCAACCCAAACCTAGTCAAAGAATAGGGGTGGTGGGAATAGTTAGGGATCAAAGAGATGCATGAGGGAGACAAGGAGAGGCAGGGAGTCTTGAAGGACAAGTAGGAAGAGGTCGGGTAGACAGAGTGGGTGGGAGTGTGCAGAGAGGAAGCTATGTGTCCCAAGGTAAGATATGAAGGAATGTAATCTATTTGGTTAGAATCTTAGATGAGAAGAAGCAGTCCTGGGTGAGAAGCAGCAGTCCTGGGAAAGAATCAGGACCCATAAATCATGTTAATGACTTCATTCTGAGAGCAATGGTGAGCCATTGAAGATAAAGCCCAAATTATTCTTGCTGCCTCATGGAAACAATCATAGAGTTTCATTCAGGAAGCACTGTCTGGCAGCCGAGACCACTGACAAAATTTCATCGACAATGGCACTGTCTGCCCTCTCTTAGAGAATAATAGCCTGTCTTCATCTGGGCCGGATGGTAGGGAGTTAATGTCTTTGCTTATCCTTTCTTTCTCTCTAGTCCTTGGTGCTGGGAAAGACCCTGGGCTCTGGAGGGAGACAGATCTGGGTTGGAATCCCAACTCTGCTAATCCCTAGCCAGCTCCTTCGTCACCTGACTGTTTCCCTTCCTTCTGCAAACTCCATTGGACACCTGTTATGTGGCACGCATTGTCTAAGTGCTGGGGATATAGGGCAGAGATAAATCACACAGTTTCTGCTCTCATAGGATTATAAACTAGCGAGGGAAGACAGATATTAAGTAAATGATTGCTTAAGTGCATATGAAATTAAAAGCTTGTAAAGTGTTTTAAGAGGAGAGATATAATCTTATAAAAGATTGTTAGGATAATTAACCTATCAAGGAAGGCTTCCATTAAAAGGGATCTACTCTCTGGAGGTAAGTAGCAGTTCAGAGGCAGTTGAGTGGGGATGCAAGGATAGTCCATACAAACATCCTGTAGCAAGAACTGAAACAAGGCCAGTGTGACTGAGAGTAAACAAAGAGGACAATGAGACAGACCACGGGAAGGACATGGGTTTTAATGTGAAGAGTGATGTGAATTCATTCAAATGATTTATTCACCGTGGGTGGTGGTGGACTGGGTTGGAGATAAAGACATAATCAGATTTGTATTTTGAAAAAGTAAAACCACCTGTTGGCCTCTATGTGGAGAATCAGTTGGAGAAGGCCAGAATAGGGAGGGAAGACCTGGTGCTACTGCATCAGCTGGGCGAGAAAAGATGATAGCGTGGCCTGGCAGGGAGAGGGAGATGGAAAGTCAGGGGAGTGGATACTTTTGAAAGATATTTCGAAAGTAAAATATGTAAGACTTGGGTAGATTGGGCATGGGACAGTGATGAAGATAATGGGGTGTCAAGAAAGACTCCTCTGCTTCAGGTTTGCATCCCTACATGGGGATGACAGTTTGGGGACCGGGATCACTGGTAAAGCAAACACCAGAAGAGGATGCAGTTTGGGGAAGAGGTAGGAACCATCTGTTTTGGACTTGAGTTTGAGATGCATTTGACACCCCTGCATTGAGTTAAAACGGTTGAAGCTCAGAGCGGAGTGGGCTGGGGATTTGTCATGGATCATTATTATTAGAGTTATGGCTATGGGTGAGCTGCTATGGAAAGAATAGGGAGTGAAAACAAGGGCCATGGAAACCCTAACATCTAATGTGATCTTGGGCCACTCTAAGGCTCTTGTAGAGTTACTTCAATGGTTAAATGAAGTACCATATGCCCAGTGGCTAGTGCACAGTAGGCACTTAATAAATGTTAGCTACATCTCCCTTTCCTGCCTTCTGGCTCTGTGTACTGCAGCTGGAGATGAAAACCTAATTCTCCCAACTTGAGAGATCTTGCTCTCTTCATCTCCCTCATGATCTTCCCCCGGGTGCCGCCCTGAGAGCCCACCTTCTGAGAGCTCTCTGACACGGGACGCAGGCTGCTTGGACCCAACGCCAAGCTAACTTTCTTAGCCCACACAGCAACCTCGACCCCAGGATGATCAGCATGCCGCCTCGCATTGTTCCTGGAGAAATGAGTAGGCCAGATTTCTCTGGGAGTGGGGTTCTTGGGGTACCACCGAAATAAGCACTTTCAGAAGCCACTATAGGAGAATGAGATGTGGTCAAAGGCTTTATTGGCATGGAGTTACATTCCTTGGGCTCCAAAGTCCTGGAGAGGGTGCCGCTGGGGGGTCCAGTAGAGCCTAAAGCAGGGCCAGCGTCCACCTTTCCATGGTGGAGCTGGGTCCGGCAGAGCCTCAGACTGAAGTCCATGAGTCCATAGTGTGGAGTCCACCTGGCCATGGGCCATGTAGGTGAACGCAGGGGAATGCACCCCCTGCAGCAGCATTTCTAGAACATTTTGTATTTTTTTTCCAGCGGATTTTCACAGTGATTATCTCAGTTGCTCATCACAGAATTTCTCATCATCAAATACATTTGCATATTTTATTTACTTCTAGTCCTTTTCCCTCTGCTAAAACAATAGCATTTTGAGCAAATACCCATGCGATGCCAGGAATTCATTCTGCTCTTATTCTGAAGCTTGCTTTCTCACTTCAGTTTTAAATCATGAATTTTATCTTCCTTGTCATATTTTCCCCCCACATGTCTCAGTGATTCTCAAAATCACAGTTCTTCTCTTTTCTTTTTTTTTTTTTTTTTGGCACTTGCTCTCTTCATCTCCTCTGTACTGAGGGTTCTGGCCCCAAAGCCCATTGTTCCGGCACATTCAGAAACTCACGTTTTTGACTCCTCCTCACCTCATTTCTCTCAGAAGCAGATGCTGTTTATTCTGCATTGAAGCTTCAAATTAGCTTTAACTGGAGATTTGTTATGCAAGACAACCTCACGATCACGCTGCCTTAGCCAGACCCTTCCAGTGCCCCTGGCACCTTAAGATTCTCTCTGCTTCTCAGTCTCAAATCACGCCCTCCACCCCCCAACTCCCTCCCTCTTCTGCATAACATTTGCCTGTTTTTCTTTTCTGTATTCTTGATCTCCATCTTCTGCTATCTGTGCTCATCCTCTCCATAGAGATGTGTCAGGCACCTACTATGAACCAGACTTTGGTGGGCTCTGAGGATTCCCATATTCATGACCTGATCCTTGACCTTGAAGTGCCCCCAGGCTGCAACACTGGGTCTCAAACGTGAGGGCACATTTGAATCATCCCCTGAGGAGTTTAAAAAATATATGAATGCCCAAGTCCTAGTCCTGGAGATTCTGATTTATTTGGTCTTGAGTGGGACTCAGGTATTGCTTGTTTGTTTTTTCCCCCTCTTCCTCCCCCTAACTCCTGCCCCACTGATCTCTTCTAACTTCCTCCCACACCCCACCCCAGGCCTTCACCACCCTCTGGTCTGTGTCCATGGGATATGCATATATGCATACAAGTTCTTCAGTTGATCTCTTCCCACTCCCCTCCCTTCTCTCTAAAATTCCAGTATGTTCTATGCTCTCTGGGTCTATTTTGTTCGTCAGTTTATTTTGCTCATTTGATTCTACATATGAGTGAGATCATGTGATACTTACTTTCTCTGACTAATTGGGCATAATACTCTTAGGTCCCTCCATGCTGTCTTAAAGGGTAAGAGATTCTTCTTTTTCACGGCTGCATAGAATTCCATACTGTTATTTAAAATATATATATATATATTTATTGGGTTTTTTTTTTTGTTTTTTTTTACAGAGAGGAAGAGAGAGGGATAGAGTTAGAAACATTGATGAGATCGATCAACCGCCTTCTGCACATTCCCTACGGGGCATGCCCACAACCAAGGTACATGCCCTTGACCGGAATCGAACCTGGGATCCTTGAGTCCACAGGCCGATGCTCTATCCACTGAGCCAAACCGGTTAGGGCCATAGTGGTATTTTTTTAAAAAGAAATTCTAATATTCAGCCAGGGATGAGTCTCACTCACCGGTCTAATGAATGAGGCAGGCATGTAAGCAAATAATTTGAATACAATGCAAAGGCAGAAGTAAGCATAGAGGCCGGAGGTGAGTGGAAGAGCAGCCCCTCATTCAGCTCAGAGCACAGTGCCCCATCCCATTCCAGGGAACCTTTTCTCAGAGCCATCCCTTCCTTCCATTTCCAGTGGGACAGGCAAAGTGGGAGTCAGCCTCAATGGGATCCAATCCCAGCACTGCCACTTACTAGCTGGGTGGTCTTAGGCAAATTGCTTAAACTCTCTTAAATCTTAATGCTCTTGTCAAAGTGTGTGTGTGTGTATGTGTGTGTGTGTGTGTGTGTGTGTGTGTGTGTGTGTGAATTGTGGGCACTACCATATGTAATATGCCTAGCCCACTGCCTTACACCCAATAGGTGCTCAAAAATGTAACCTTAAGCACACAGAGCAGACACTTTTCCAGATTGGGGCCAAAGTTCAGAAGGTGGGGCTGGGTGCTGCAGTGCCGGCCGGCTGCCAGCTGTGAATAACAAGGTAAAACACCTGGGACACAGGTGTGAGGGGTGGAGACAGCACCAGGGCCCAAGTTCACATCCTTCTCTCTGGATGTTGGGCTGCTCCCTGTCTCATGCGCCCAGAGCCATGGAGGACTCACAGTGGGGATTTAGAATGTGTCACACTTCCCTTCCAGTAAAATTTGAGATTCATGTCTCTGTCTTTCATTCTTAGCGGTTGACTCGAGGCCTATTTGAATAAAATGTGTGTCTAGTGGGGACCTACCCTGGCTGGGGCCCTGCTGAATACCGGGGTTGGAGAGAGACTCGTGATTCTTGATCAGCCCTTAAGACTTGACTCAGCCGTGTCCTCCTCCCAGCTTCACACTGGGCTGTCCCTCGGCCTGGAGCACTCTCTCTGTCCTCAGTTCTTCCTCAAGGCATATCCAGCTGTTGCCTAATAGGGTCACAGCTAACACTTAATGCACTAATACGGCCCATGAGGCACTGTTCCAACATTTTATGTTTATTCATTTCATTTAATCCTCTCCACACCCCTAGGACACTCCAAACCTGGGATTGCATTTGGGTCTATTGATTTTCAAATTCAGAAATGGACAGCTAGTTTTAAGGAAGGAGCTTGGATCCAGTTCAAATCCTGGACTCACCACTTAAAGCTGTGTGAGTCTGGGAGGTGGCTTAGCTTCTCTGAGCCTCAATTTTCTCATCTCTAAAGGGGAGTATATATCCAACATCAAACAGATGCTTCTGAGGTTTAAGAGTAAAATTGTTGATCGTTCACCATAAATACTAACTTCCTTTCCTTTGCCTCTCCTGACTTTGGAGTCAATGGATTATATAAACACAAAACTTGAGCACAGAAAAGAATGTCAGCCCTGGAAAGGATCTTAGCTATGACTCAGTCCGATCGATGCATTGACTGAAGGGCGAGGAAGTGACAGCACCAGTTCTAGGTGATAGTGAAAGATTGCAAGTTGCCTTCCCCATACCTGCTCTCTTTAACATCTTCTTCCCTCTGGTAATAGAGCTGCTGGTTTTTAGCTGGTTCTTGGATTCCCATAAAAAGACTACATTTCCCAGCTTTCCTTGGAGTAAGTGTGACCATTTGACCATGTTCTAGCCCAGTGGTCGGCAAATTGCGGCTCAGGAGCCATATGTGGCTCTTTGGCTCCTTAAGTGTGGCTCTTTCACAAAATACCACGGCCTGGGAGAGTCTATTTTGAAGAAATGGCGTTAGAAAATTAAACAAATTTGGCTCTCAAAAGAAATGTCAGTCATACTGTTGATATTTGGCTCTGTTGACTAATGAGTTTGCTGACCACTGGGATAGGGGCTTAATTACAAGGTATAACAACAGCTTGTAATTATTGGAATTGAGAGTCTAGGTCAGTGGTCAGCAAACTGCGGCTCTCGAGCTGTGGTTTGCCACTCTGTTGACTAATGAGTTTGCCAAGCACTGGTCTAACATTTTCCCAACGTAAAGCATTCAATGTGGACTAGAACTAAGACCAATCAATGTCTGCTGAGTTGACAATCGGTTCCCACGAGAGGCCTGGCCTGTCTTTTTTCCTCTCTGCAGGGCTTGGTGCATGAACCTGGAGTTTTCACATCCTGAGATGACTTCTAGTGCCCATGGGTGTGGGCAGCTGCCCCTGGAAAGGGGACTGTGGCTGGAACGAGGTTTTCAGGTCTGGGTGTCTGGCCTCTATCAGCCATCCTTCAGCCACAGGACAACACCCAGGGGCAGAGACATCCTTTGCCTCTGCACGTGGGTCTCCCGGTCAGGCTCACACCGAATTCTGAGCTGATGAGCTGAGGGAGCCTGAGGAAGCCCAGAAGGACCCTCGGGGAGGACGGATGAGCCCTTCTGCTCTTCCTGTTGCTGTCACCTGCATGTTTTCAAGATGATGACTTATTTTCTTCCTTAAAGAATCCTTCTCTTTTTGCTTTCCCTCTTTTTGAATTAATTTTTTCAAAGATGAGACAAGATTAGAAAGGACCATAATGGGTACCTATTTACCCACCACTAAGCTTTGTCCCATGAGGCCATATTTGCATCAGACCTCGTGTAAAGGAATAAAACATTATCGATATAATGGAAGCTCCCAGTGTGTTCCATTCCCACTCCCATCCTCCCTCCTGCTCAGAGGTGACTGTTACCAGGAGCCCAGTGTTGACCATTCCTCTATTGCTTAGATCACAGACTCAGTGTGCAGTCACTGCTCAGGGAGAGGCCATCTGAGGCCCGGGAAGGATGCACGCTGGGCCTCCAGGTTGGACACCAGCCATGTGTGTGGTTGCTAGGACTCGCTGATAATTAGAGTCTCCAGGTTGCTAGGTGACCTGGGTTGCTAAGAATCTCAGTTTATTACCTTCTTGAGTTGTCAGAAGCCCCGGGTTATTTAGTTTTTCAATTTATTAAAGGTTTGATGGTTCTCAAAAGCCCCAAGTTAGTAGAGACCTCAATGATTAGGGGCCCCTGCTCGTAGGGCTTGTGCAGTCATCAGGTTGTTGAGGCACATTTGGGTTACGTTCATGTTCTAATTATTTACCCTGTAGCCGGTCCGTTTCAAATAATCTTACATTAGACTTTGGGAAAAATTCCAGTTGACCAATGTTTATTTCCAATTATTTTATTAGACTATTCATAATGATAAAACTAGCCTGTGAATTTTTCCTTTAAAAAACACACTTATTTTCAAACAATTGTAGAGTCACAGAAAGTTGCAAAAATAGTAGAGAGGGATCTCATCTACTCTGCATCCAGTTTCCCCAAATGGTTACATCATACATAACTATAATAGAATATCAAGTCAGGACATCAACATTGTTACCGTGCGCGTATATAGGTCTATGTCATTTTATTAACATGTGTAGACATGTTTTATAACATGTGTACCCACCACCCCTGTCAAGATACAGAATTGTGCAGTCCCCACAAAAATCACCCTTGTGCTATCCCTGTGCATCACATGCGTCTCACTCCCTCATCAATCAGTGCCTTCCTTACCCATCAATGGGTCAAGCAAATAGAGAGAGAAATACACCAAACTCCTGTTCTGGAGGGACCCACAGACAGGGCAGCAGTCATGTACACCATACGTTGCAGTATAATGTGCTCATTCTGTGATAGGGATAAACTTTAGGTGCTGAAACAAGAAAGACTGGAGGATTCAAGAGGCAGAGAGTGTTGAATTAACTTTTCTCAGATGATGCCATGCTGGGCTGATTTTGAAGGATGAAATGGAGTTATCGAGTGCCCCTTGAGGAGGGATTCTAGGCAGACAAGTCTGGGAAGCCCAGGGGGTGGTATCCACGAGGAGGTGCTGGGAGCGGAGGATGGAGGACTGGGGAGAGGACAGACTGTGGAGGACCCTCTGGCTGCTAGACTGAACCAGCTGACCTAGTCCTGCAAGTGGCAGAGATCCATTGAAAGGTTTAAAAATGGGGACAGGTGCATTCAGCTGTGTCACATCCATGGAGAAGGATGAGTTAGGAAATGATTTCAGTCCCAGCTAAGATACACTGAGAGCACCCGACCAGAGTCTTGGGGACAGATGTGGAAGAACTATTTTTACCTCTGCGGGACATCAGGCTGGAGTGGGGGAGTTTGACAGGGAGGAGCAAGCTCTTTTTCTAAGATGAACATTTTTCCTTTATTTGTTTAAAGGCTGTATATTTTTCCCTGAAGATGCATCCCTGGGATGTAAGTCCAAGGGGAATGCTAGTAGCATAATTCCCTGCTTACCCAGATCTCCTGACTTCAGGGAGGGCCAAGACAGCAGCAAATTGGATAAAGAAAGGCCTCTGACCTGTTAAAACAAGTCATGCTTTTCCTTTGCCTTATACTTCAGGCTGTGTGTAAGTGTGTGTGTGTGTGTGTGTGTGTTTTGACAATTCAAGTGAGGTTCTCAAAAGTTTGGTTACTTGGTTCCCTCTCCTTTATAATAACAATAATTAAAAACCACCTTAAGTGGAGTGGTGTTGTCTGCTTGGTGCCTGGTTCTGTGTAAGATGCATTGTCCGTTATCCCGTTAATCCCCTTCCACTCCACAGGGGCTGGTTCTTCACATTTTCTAAGGGTGTTGAGGCTCAGCAAGGCTAACTACCCGCCAAGGTCATAGAGCTAGAGAGTTTGCCACATCAGGACTCCAGTCCATGTCTTGCTGCTCTCAGCCGGCGACCCTGCACTGTCCAAGCCATAGATCGTACGAGGGGAGGGAGGAGGTCAGCCAGTAGTGGCACCGGGGCAAGGAAGGCAGTAATTTGAGCTGAGGAACCTGATGACTGTTAAAGTGTTTTCTACCAACTTCACACACAGAGTGGATCAGTTAGGCCTCTCCACAGAAACAGAACTAAAAGGATACGTGTGTGAATATAAATACTCACATATACACATACATGCACACACACATACAGGGGACTTAAAAAAGTTTGGCTAGAAGACTGGAGATTATATATTTATAATTTACTAGAGGCCCAGTGCATGGATTCCTGCACAGGTGGGGTCCCTCGGCCTGGTCAATTGGGGTCAATGGGGAGGGGGGAGGGGGAGAAGTGGATGGCTGGGGAGTTGGCTATGGGAGCGCACTGACCACCAGGGGGCAGCTCCTGCTTTGAGCTTCTGCTTCCTGGTGGTCAGTGTGTGTCATAGCAACCAGTCGGTTGTTATGGTCACTTAGGCTTTTATATATATATACATGATAAGGCTCATGCAATGATGGAGAGTGAGTTGGCAAGCTGGAGACCCAGACAACCAATGTGCAGCTCCCGTCCAAAGGCTGGCAGGCTCCAGGCCCAGGAAGAACTGATATTTCAATGGAGGCCACAGGCAGGGAGAAAGCCCATGTCTCAGTTTGTATAAGGTCAGGCAGGAGGATTCCCTTTTTAGGGATTCCTTTTTGTTCTATTCAGACCTTCAGCTGATTGGGCAAGCCCATCACATTAGGGAGGACAGTCTGCTTACAATCCGCTTTACTCTTTTATTTTTTAAAAATATTTTTATTGATTTCAGAGAGGAAGGGAGAGGGAGAGAGAGATAGAAACATCAATAATGAGAAAAGAATCATTGATTGGCTGCCTCCTGCACGCCCCACACTGGGGATTGAGCCCGAAACCCAGGCATGTGCCCTTGACCAGAATCAAACCTGGGACCCTTCAGGCCGATGTTCTACCCATTCAGCTAAACAAGCTAGGGCTATTCTATTGATTTTACTGTTAATCTCATCTAATATACAGTTCAGTGACTATAGATGACATTACTGTATTATAATCATCAAACTTGCTAAGAGATGAGACCTTAACTATTCTAACCACTTAAAGTATTATGTAATGTGGTAGATAGAGATACAACTTCTCCCTGTGATGGTAATCAATTACAATATATACATGGATCAAATTAGCCTATTCACCTTAAATGTACACATTATGTCTCCCTTCCTTTCTCTAAAAAAAACAAACAAACAACCACCCACAGAGGAATTGAGGAGACAGGAAATACTCCTACAGAGCTCAGCAGAGAAGTGAAGACATGCACTTCCCAGCTGAGGCCTTTGTCTGCCCTCATACCTGTGCCTCTTGAGCTGCTGTTTTTTATTCCCATTTAAAAGTGAAAGTCAGGTGGGAAATAACAAAACATGCAATAAAATAAAATCAGCCGAAAGATGACTCAATAAAAAGAAGCGATAAAAGGTAAAAGCAGGCTGTTGCAGTAAAAAATCCAAAACGCAACCAGACAGAATCACCACCGAGGGCCAGGTGATGAAAACAATAGCGAGAATGGGCGGATCTAAGTGGTCAGCATCGTCGTGCATGGAGACAGCGAGTGAGGATTATTTCCATTTTACAGAGGAGCAAAAGGAGGCTTGGAAACTGAGAACCAGGGTTCCAGGGGCCAGGACTGGGCCCCCAGCTCCATTCCATAGATGAGGAAATGGAGGTTCACGCCTCAAGACTAAATAGCCAGGCAGGGGTCGAGCAAGACAGTGATCTCAGGTTTATCTAACTCAAGTCCAGAGATCTTTTCCCCGAATAAAGACTCACACATCTGGGAGCTTTTAAGTAATTCTGATGCCGAGTAGGCATTTTTCCATTCGGATGCCAAGTAGACATTTTTCCAAAGAAGATATGTCAGTGGCCAACAGGTATATGGAAAGAGATGCTTAGTCAATAGAGAAATGCAAATCAAAACCACAGTGCCGCATCTCACCGTATCCAAGACACACCAAGGATCGGCAAAGATGTAGAGAAGCTGAATGTCTTGCGCCTATTGGTGGGAATGCAAAATGGTGCAGCCACTATGGAAAACCGAATGGAGGGTCGTTAAACCATCAAAAGTAGAACTACCAAGTATCGAGCAATTCCACTTCTGGGCATTATCCAAAAGATTTGAAATCAGGATCTCGAAGAGATACTAGCACTCCTGTGTTCATTGCAGCACTACTCATAATAGGCAAGATGTGGAAACAATCTAATGTCCATGGATCGATGACTGGATAAAGAAGTTGTATATGTTGTATACACAATGGAATACTCTTCAGCCTTAAAAAAGAAGAAAATTTTGCAATATGACCCTTGAGGATACTGTGCACAGTGAAATAAGCCAGTGACAGGAAGACAAATACTGCATGATTTCACTTATATGAGGGATCTAAAACAGTCACACTCAGAGACTCAGAGAGTGGAATGGTGGTTGCCAGGGGCTGGGAAGTGGGGCTGGAAGTTACTAATCCATGGGCAGAAAGTTTCAGGTGAGCAAGATTAATCAGCTATGAGATCTGTTGTAGAACACTGTACCCTATAGCCAGTAGTACTAAGTATTGTACACTTAGAAATTTCTTGAGGATAGATTTCATGTTAAGTGTTTGTAGCTCAAAATTTTTAAAGAGAAAAGAAATTGTGTCCCGGCCATTTTGGCTCAGTGGATAGAACGTCGGCCTGCAGACTAAAGGGTACCAGGTTCAATTCTGATCAAGGGCTTATGTCCAGGTTGTGGGCTAGATAGGCAGGAGGCAGCTGATCAATGATTCTTTCTCATCATTGATGTTTCTCTCTCTCTCCATCTCCCTTCCTCTCTGAAATAAAAATATATTAAAAAAAAATAAGAATCATACAAAATAAAAAAAAATTGTGACCATGACTTCATCAACCCTTAGTTCTAACCTGGCCAGTCAGGCAGAGTGGAGGCACCTGGTACAACTGAACACGTTTATGGCTATGCTGAGCTCTTCGTAGTAACTGTGCCTGTGTATTGAGCACCCTGAGTGCTAAATACTAAGAACTAAGTACTTTAAATACTAAGCATATATACAGATGTTTCAGGAGTTGTTATTCCTACTTGAGAATTGAGGAAACAGAGATTGAGTCACTTTTCTGGGTCACCCAGCTGGTAGCCACCAGTACCTGTGTTCCTGCCCATCGCAGCCTGACTCCAAAGCCATGCCTCCCTGCCGTGCCACACAGCTCCCAGCAGGGCCTCTGCAGGGCACAGACGTGGTTGCTGCATGCCCTTCCCTGTCCCTTCGGTGTTCCCCAAGCTTTGGGTTTCACAGCATCATCTTTGTTCCGAGCTTGTTCACACTGAAGTCATCATCCAGATGGAGAAGGGGGTGGTGTGTGGCTTAGTATTCTAGAACTTTCAGCCAATTAGAGGGGTTCAGCAGTGGGAGAGGCTGCCTGGGGAGACAGTGGGCACCTGCTGACATTGTTGGGTAATCAATCACCAGAAGGATCTGTTAGGAGAAGGGTCATCCTTCAAAGTAGTGTGTGTGGCCCAGCCTGCGTAGCTCAGTAGTTGAGCATTGGCTTATGAGCCAGTAGGTCACAATTCGATTCCTAGTCAGGGCATATGTCCAGGTTGTGGGCTCAATCCCCAGTAGGGAGCATCCAGGAGGCAGTCTGTCATTGACATTTCTATCTCCCTCTCCCTACCTCTCTGAAATCAATAAAAAATATATTTAAAATGCCCCCCACAAAGTAGAGTGTGTGCACCCATGTGTGTAGAGGTGGGCAAGAGAAGTTGCATTTAAATACTCCTCTGCAATTGAGGAGCTTAGGGAGACTGGTTGAACGTCAGTGGGAGAGAGATGGTTCTAGAAGATGAGCTCACAGAACTGGGGAGTTCCAGAAGGCCCCATGTGAGTTTAGAGACCACCTGGGCGTGGTCCTCTCCTGAAGCCGTGTCTTGGCAACATCTCTGCTTCGTCAACCTTGGTGGGAACCACACCTGCTCAGTGAGCCCCCTGGCCCTCTTTTTGCAGGTGGTAATGAGCTCCCTGGGCTGGCCAGGGAGGGGCTGGGAATGAGAAGGGGAGTGGTCAGAGATGGGGTGCTTCCTGGGCTGGGAGGTGGTCAGTTCAGAGAAAGAGAGAGAGAGAGAGAGAGAGAGAGAGAGAGAGAGAGAGAGAGAGAGAGAGAGAGTGGAGCCCACGCTGGCAGGTCTCTGATCTCTGAATCAGCAGACCTGACTCATCGTGCCTCTTGACCTGCTATGAAATGCTCCGGGTAAAATGACTTTTAAGTCACTTTGCTGCCAAAAATTCAAAAACAGTCTTTGTAGAGTAATCACCTTGGTTTCTACATCTATAAAGTGGGGATCATAACCCTATCCCACGTGGATTGTTGAGAGGATTAGATGAGATTAAGCTGGAAGGCATCTGGAAAAGGTTGGGCACTGTGTCTGCCAGGTGTGAACTCAGGTTAATTGTCTTCTTCCCTTTCTTTTCTGCATTTTGATGGGAAGCACTCATACTTTTGTGGGAACCACTTCAGGATATTTCCATTTAAGAAGCATCCATTGAACAGCCACTCCATAGCAGCAGCTCTGCTTGACCCCTAGGATATAAGAGGAATAAGACAGTTACTGTTCTTCGCAAGTTACCCTGTGGTGGGAAAGACTAATACACACTCCAGTCCAGTGAGGAGGAGGAGGGCAGAAGCACAGGGTTTTTTGGGGTGTTGGGAGCAGTGGCCTACCAGGGAAGTCTTGCTGGAGAAGTCATCTCTGATGGGACCCTTGACATCTTAGTAAGAGTTAGTCATGTGAAGGAAAGGAGAGACCTTCTGTCCTAGATGGCAGGACCATCTTGGGTTGAATACAGTGTTCCTAGAACTTTAAATGTGAGGGAGGAGGGGTCCGAGCTGCTGGATCCTAAGGGGCTCTGTAGGTCCTATTAAGGAGCAGTGATGAAGGGAGCTATCAAAGACTGTCACAGGCTTTATGTTTCTTTCTTTTTAAAAAATATATTTCTTTATTGATTTCAGAGAGGAAGAGAGAGAGATAGAAACATCAATGATGATAGAGAATCATTGATCGGCTGCCTTCTGCACGTCCCCTACTGGGAATCGAGCCCACAACCCGGGCATGTGCCCTTGGCCGGAATTGAACCTGGGACCCTTCAGTCCACAGGCTGATGCTCTATCCACTGAGCCAAACCAGCTAGGGCTATGTTTCTTTATATATATTATAGAGAGGAAGGGAGAGGGCTAGAGAGTTAGAAACATCGATGAGAGAGAAACATCAATCAACTGCCACCTGCACACCTCCTACTGGGGATGTACCCACAACCAAAGTACATGCCTTTGACCGGAATTGAACCTGGGATCCTTCAGTCTACAGGCCAACACTCTATTCACTGAGCCAAACCAGTTAGGGTACAGGCTTTATGTTTCAAAGATTTATTTTGGTGAATATGTGTCAAACACTTTGGAAGAAGAGACAGGACTGGATACAAGGAGACTATCCTCATACCAGGATGGTGCTCTGAACCCGGGGCAGGAAGGCTGGGAGGGACGGTAGCATCAACAGCACCTCAGGATTGACCAGCTGGGATGGGTGAAGGATTGACTGATGGAGAGGAGTGAAGAACAATATCTATATTTCCAATTTGGAAAAACATCCAGGGTTTACAACTAAGAATATTTTCAGCCAAGACAGGGAAGAGTAGCTGTTTGTGGCAATGTGTGTTCTGTTGTAGGCTAGCTTGGCTTGAGATGACTGGGATATGCAGGTGGAGATGTTCAGGTCTGTTGCCCTGGAAGATGTAATCAGTCATCAGCCTCAGGCGGAGGTGACAGCAGGGCTGCCCAGGGTCTCCTGAAGTGGAGGAGAAGAGGCCTGAGAAGGCAGCTCCCAGCATGCAGGGGCTTTGGCAAGGTGATGGTTTGGAGGAGGCAGTGGGCATGATGGAGCATTTCAGTATGGCCTTGGAACCTGTGTGTGTGGAGAAAGCACTGTTTCCACTCATAGGACTGCGGGTGACCTTGCTTCAGTTCAGGCCAGGGAAGGAGGCTCTGGGCCAGAAGAGACTTTCCTTGGCAACTGGGCACAGGGACTGATGTACACCCAAGACACTGCCTAGCCCATCACCTCTGGGAACATCCTCTTCTGGCCATACCCCAGTGGGACTTGGGATTCATATAAACTTTGGTCTCCATCCAGACATTGCTCCTTCCCAGTTATACAATCTCAGGCCTCAGGATTCATTACTGCCTGGCATATCATAGGGGGTTAAAAATATATTTGTTTTCTCCTCCAAGTCCCTGCCTCTTCTAGCTTCTGGGACAAGGTGGTGTCAAGCAGGATTGGAAGGGAGAGGAGCTGGCCTCAGGAAATCCTCTCCTGGATCTTGGGAGTGTGGCTGATGCTTCACCAGGGCTGCAAGGCAGCTGGTTGGCAGTAGGGAGCCTTCACCCATTTCCAGGTCCACTCAGGTCCTGTTTCTCTCCTTCTTCTAAGGGTTAGACTCCTGTGAGAGGACGGCCACAGCTGTAGAGCTGCCTGCCTCAAAGTCCAGCTCTGAGCCGGCGTGGTGGGGGCTCCATCTCTGCGCCCTGCATGGAAGCCAGGGGCTGGGTTCCCAGAAGGCAGTGGTGCCCACCTGGGATCCTGTTACTGGCCATTGCTTCTCTGCTAAGCTGCCTGCTCACCTGCGGCCAAGCCAAGGTCTACAGTCGCTGTGAGCTGTTCCGAGTGCTCCAGGATTTTGGCCTGGAGGGATACCGCGGCCACGGCTTGGCTGACTGTGAGCAACCCTCTTCCTGGCTGGCCTTGTCCCCCTCTATCCACCCTTTTCTTCCCTCTCCTCTCCCTCCTCCCTCCTCCTCCGCTTCCTCCTCACTCAAGGGGTGTGTCCTCAAGAGCTTTCTGAGCTTCAGTCCTCATTTGTAAAATAAGAATTAGGTGAGATCATAGGTAGAGAAATACCCAGCACGGAGTTCAATATATAGCAAGCAGGCAATAGGCAGTCAAATCATAATGGCCCCTTCCTGGTCCCCACAGCTAAAGTCAACAGAGTAGTTTATATCCTAATCTCAGTCTTGGCACGAAGATCAGACATTCCCATTGAGGTTTAGGGCAAACTGAATACACCAGCAATGCTAAGTGTTGAAAGCTGGTGGTGGTTTGGGAAGCTGTGGAGCACAGCCACACCTGGACTCATGTTCCTCTAGGTCAGTGGTCGGCAAACTCATTAGTCAACAGAGTCAAATATCAACAGTACCACAATTGAAATTTCTTTTGAGAGCCAAATTTTTTAAATTTAAACTTTTTCTAATGACACTTCTTCAAAATAGACTTGCTCAGGCTGTGGTATTTTGTGGAAGAGCCACATTCCAGGGGCCAAAGAGCCGCATGTGACTCGTGAGCCACAGTTTGCCAACCATGGCTCTAGATGTAGCCCCTCTACAGGTTCCATTTGCATCTTTCTAATCTTGCCTTTAAGGATTTTGTTCTAATTCCTTCATCCTATAAACATCTCTTGGATTTAACTATGTCAGAACAATGAGACAATGAGAAGATTGCTGACCTAGGGGCAGGAGGTCTGAGGCCTAGTCTTGACTTGTTCTTTGGTAGCTGTATGTAACCTTGAGTAAGTCACTTTGTCCTCTAGGCTTGGTGGGTTCCTCTGTTAAGTGGGAGGGAGGTCCTCTGCCCTGATCACCTCAAAACAGGAGTTGAGGCTCCAAGGAGCTAACATTGGGATCTGCACTGGGAGCCCTCTGGTCTGGGGTGGCCTTGACCATGGGACCCTCTGGTCTGTGTTTCCACCTGTACAGGGCTTTGTCTTGCTTATTACACAAGTGGCTTTGACTCAGCTGCTGTGGACCATGAAGCTGATGGAAGCACCAACAACGGCATCTTCCAGATCAACAGTCGGAAGTGGTGCAAAACTCTCAAGGAATTCAACAGGAAGGGATGCAATATGTACTGCACCGGTAGGCGGGCCTGAGCCTGGGATGCTGGGGCCAGGCCTCTGCACCAGCCTTTGCTACTCTCTGGTTTAGTTTGCTCCTCTTGCCTTTATCTCTGAGTGGCGATCCCCTTACATGATGTTGATCCTACCAAGGAGAGCATGATGGGGCAAGTGTTGGGGATGTATCCTCCATGTATATGACTTGGGCTCCCTGATAGGAGATTGTGCTGAGAACTATCAAAATGGAACTGGGATTGCTTCTGATCAGAGACAAAAGTGATACCTGTGCTTCCAGAGGGGTCAGGTGACAGGGTTGAGTTTAAGATGGAAGAGAGAGAGAGTGTGTGTATGTGTGTGTTTGTGAAAGATTCTCCATGTTTGTCCAGCTCTGCCCCCTGCTCCCTCATCCTGTTTCTCTGCCTCCCAACCCAGAGTTACTGGATCCTGACCTCAAGAATGCTGTTATCTGTGCCATGAAGATAAGTCAACAGCCCCAGGGGCTGGGCAGCTGGTAAGTAACTTGGCCAGCAGCAGGGAACTGACCTTTTCTGAGTGCCCCCGCTTTGTCCCAGGCACCATTCCACAGCTTCACACTCTGACCCGCACCCTTTTGGTGCAGGGATTACTACACTGACGTACTCACAGTCAGCACCCTGTGTGTCAGGGAGGATAAGCAGCCCACTGGAGGCCGTGGAGCACAGACTGGCTCTTTCAAACGTTGCCTATGTTGAGATGCCTGCCGCCAGGTCCACTAGATTTGCGTCTAGTAAATATTTTTAAGACATGGCATCTTTGTCTAAACTAACTTGCATATATAGTCCCATGATGTACAACAGATGAAATAATACATTCCTGCCTGAGCAGGGTGGGCTCTCTGGGGCTTCAGCCTGTCAGCCTTGGCCTTTGCCCACTCCTTCCCCACATGATGGGAAGCCCTCCTCACTGGCCCGGGGGTTGGATGGGCATCGATGGGGTGTTAGGCTAGATCTTTGGTTCACAGAAGGTCCTCAACCTCAGTGGCCCAACAGCTTCCCAGCCTCTTCTGATGGGAGCTTCACTTAGAGTTTCCAGCCTCCCTTTACTCACATTTCTGGCTGAGACTCCGCAGAGCAAAATGTGGGGAAGGTAAAGTACTCCAGGTGCCCGGTGCAGCCAGATCCATGGGAAGATGTGCTAGTGACAAGGCTGGTAAAGTTACTGGAAGGCACAGGATGTCTGGGATCAAGTAGAGGCAGAGGGCACAGGGGAGGAGTCTTTGCAGGAGTCCAGGTGAGAGATATAGTCCAGACCAGGATGGTTCCATTGGTGATGGACTGGAGAAGGGTTGGGTCAGAGGGGCTGTGGAGGAGGACTAGGGACAGGTGATGTGTGGTCAATGAGGGAGAGGAGGAGGTGAACATGCCTGTGAATATAGAGGTCTGAGAAGGGCCTTGACAATGGCCACAGCTTTGGAGTCATGTGATGTGAGAACAGTGGATACCCAAGGAACTGGATCTGAAGTGAGGCAGGCCCAGCAGGACATGGTGCATATGTATAAACCAGGCAGTGTGAATGCAGGCTCAGGCAGGAATCCAAGGTCTTGAGGTGTTGGTGGTGCCACCCGGGGATGGGATAAACAGGTCGTTTTGGATTAAACAACCACCTTTTGTACAGTGTGAGGTGGGCAAGCTCATGGCCTGTATAATCCCATAGAGGTGGCCAGGTTAATAGGAAGTGGCCCAGGAGGTGGAAAGGGTGCTGTTTATTCCTCCCACACGTGCACACTGAGAACTGCTCTATGCTGGGGGCTGGGCTTCTGAGATGACTGAGACTCATGTCCTTGCCCTCAAGGGTCTCATAGTCTAAGCCAGTGGTCGGCAAACTCATTAGTCAACAGGGCCAAATATCAACAGTACAACGATTGAAATTTTTTTGAGAGCCAAATTTTTTAAACAACTTCTTCTAACACCACTTCTTCAAAGTAGACTCACCCAGGCCATGGTATTTTGTGGAAGAGCCACACTCAAGGGGCCAAAGAGCCTCATATAGCTCATGAGCCGCGGTTTGCTGACCACTGGTAATAGAAGAGACCACTCTTTTTAAGAAATATTTTTTAATCCTCACCCAAGAATATTTTTCCATTGACTTTTAGAGAGAGTAGAAGAGAGAGGGAAAGTTAGAGAGAAATATCGATGTGAAGGAAACACATGGATTGGTTGCCTCCTGCATGAGCCCTGATCAGGGCCCGGGCCTGGGCCAAGAGGAGCCTGCAATTGAGGTACATGCCCTTAACTGGAATTTGAACCCCAGACCCTTGGGTCCTCAGGGTGATGCTCTATCCACTGAGCCAAACCAGCTAGGGCTAGACCACTCTTGTTGGATAGGGCAATGGAGGTACTTTAGGGACACTCATGGTCATTGGGCTCTTTGATGCTGATAGCATGGAGGATACTAGGTACCAAAATTTGGAATCCCTGGGTACTTGGGACCAAGGGACCCCAGAACCCCAGGATCTTGCTTATCTTCAAGATGCCAGTGTGACACCAGAGCAAAGCAATGGTCTTGAGTCTATAAACTTGAGTTACCAATACTTGACAGACCCAGGAAAGTAGGGCATGGATGCTGTTAATAACTGTGGCTGGGCAAGTAATTTTGCATCTCAGTCTTTGTTTTTCACTTGGAATATGGGGAACATAATATCTACCCGATGTACCACATAGGGTTGCAGTGGGGGGACAGAATGTGGATGATGGATGTGACAGTGCTATGCAAATGGTAAAGGGCTGTCCACAGGCAAGCGGCATCACTTTGGCAGAAACAGCTCGATGTATGGAAAGAGGACTTGAGGCCTCTGCCGCTGACTTCTGGGTGAACTTGAGCAAAGTACTCTGTGACCCCACTGGGAAAACAGGGAAGCTATATGGATGACTGTTTTTAAAGGCCACTCTGATCCTTTCTTAATTCTTCTTTGCCAGTGAACACAGTTTGCTTTCCTCTCTTTTCCTTGCTAGCCCCTGTCCTCACCTAATTTCTGGTTTAGAGCCTACGCTCCTTCTATGTTTTTCTCTGAACAGGGACCGAGGCTGTCTCTGATTGGGTCTCTCCTCTCCCCTACTCTCCATCCCCAGGGAGGCCTGGAAGCATCACTGCCTGGGAAAGGACCTCAGCGACTGGGTGGACGGCTGTACCTTCTAGGACCCTCTCTGGATGGACCAGGCCACGCACAGCAGGCTGGGGGTGTGTGGGGTGGGTCCTGCCCAGGAAGGAACACGAGGCAATTGATAAAGAATAGTTTTACACACGTGTGTTTCTCAGCTGCAATTGTGATTTCAGGTGGCCTGTTGGAGCCAGAGCATCTCGAGGTTTCTTCACTTGTCCACTTGGGCTGGGCTTAAGCTAGGCTCCAAAATGCCTGCCATGGAAGGCTGGCCCACATTCCTGGGAGGCCTGGGGGCTGGGGCTAGTGTCTCCCAGTCCACACCCAGCAGAGTTTCGTAGACCCTTAACCGAATCTAGGTTTGCCAGATTTATCAAAACAAGCCAAAAAATATATAAACAGTGATAACAAAAACAGTATGCCTGATGCCCTGGCTGGTTTTGCTCAGTGGTTGCCCAGGGGCAGGTGGAGATGGAAGAAGAGTATCCAGGGGAGTGAGTGCTGGCCAAAGCCAGGCAGCCCTCACTTGTGCATGAGGCTGGATGGTCTCTGGGCCCACCTGGACGTGGTTGATTAGAGAAACCAGGCTGCGCCCTGGAGTCTCCCTGCTTCCACGTCCCTCTCTCACCCCACATTCTATTGGTCACTAGTTTTATTTTACTTAAAAAATATATATGTGGAGCCTAATCTTCCTTTCCTTCCCAGATATCTCTATGTTATATCCAGCCCTGTCCCTTTTGCCCTAGGACACTGCAGTGGCCTTGTAGGGGATGCCTTGCCCCCCTGTGTGTGCTCTCCACCTTCTTCCTGCCTTGCATCCTGGCCCCAGCGGCTTTTCTCACTTTCAGGTTAAAGGCCGAGTTCCTCTGCTTGGTACCTTGTGCGGCGCCAGCACGGCCAATAGTAAACCTGAGTGGGAGTGGCTGAAAGGCTTAGAAAACACAGACAAGAGAATGAAAGCTGGGTCTCTGTGGGTCGCTGCTTCTCTGAGACAGCGATGATGCCCACAAGCCATGTCTTTATTTTATAGCTGATGCCACGAGGCAAAGTAAGAGCGTGGTGAAGATGTTTACAGCATTCTCATGGGTTTCAAATATACTCAATTACATGCACCTGAACTCTATCAAGCCCACCTCACTCAGGCACGTGGGTCACATATTCAGACCTTAGGTGCATGCTTACAACTACAGCTGTTGGCTATAATTGTGTTGGGAGGGCCCAGCCCTCCAAGCTGGGACTTGCACGTGGCAATGAGAACTGTGCCCTCTCTTTAGTCCAAGGCTTGAATCTGTCCAAATACTGATGCTGCTTCCCACAGTCCCTCAGTTCTTTCCTGATCCAGGGTCACACAGATTCATTTCTCAACTGTTGAGAACATTTGCTCTCGGTTTGTATTCCTGCCTTTGGTTCCCTGAGGGTAGCAGGCTGCTTCCTACCATTCCCCACTACCTATCATTCCCCCGTCACTGCAATCAGCGAATAAACATGCCCCTCCTGGGCAGCAGGCGTATTCTCAGCACCGGCCTGCACCCTGCTCTTCTGTCTTCCTGGGGCGCCATCCTCAGAGCTGTGACTATTCCTTTTTCTGCAGGCAGGCCTTCTCTCAATTTTGCCTCCTCACAGTGACTTCTCTGACCAGCCCTCAGTTCTCCTCTGCCTCCGAGCCTTTGCTCAGGAATCTCTTCAGGCCTGCCTGCCAGGCAGCTTCCGCAGGCTCTCAAGGCGGCAGCCCACCCTCTTCCCCCTTAGCCCGGCAGACATTGCTCTTCCCCTTCGGGGGTGTTGGGCCTTGTGCACCTCCACCCTCACAGTCTCATGCGTATGCTGTCCTCCTCTGCCTGACTAGACTCTGAGCTCCCCTGAGGTTCTGTCTTCTGGATATATGAACCCCCAGTGCCTAGCACAGTGCCTGCCACACAGTGGGCACACGGAAAAAGTCGTGGAGGGAGTCTGGCCAGAGACACCTCCCCTCGCCCCCTGGCACTGGGAAGTCTTCTTCCAGTGGCTTCCTGACTCGTCCCTCTAAAGTGGGTTGAGCTGGGTATTTTTTTTTTCCTTTTTGAATATATTTTTATTGATTTTAGAGAGGAAGGGAGAGGAGGAAGGAGATAGAAACTGTGCCGCACTCAGCACGGCTAGGGGTGGACTTAAGGGGGACCGTGAAGAATTAAAGCAGACAAGAGAATAAAGCTGGAGCTAGATGGACCACTGCTCTTAGATGAAGAGACAGTGCCACGGCCTGCAAGCCGAGTCTTTATTTTATAGCCAGATTCCACGAGGCAAAGTAAGGGCGTGGTCAAGATGTTTACAACGTTCTCACAGGTTTTGAATCTACTCAATCACATGCATCTGATTGAGCTTTGTTTTGGCAGCACTTGCTGCACCTCCCGAAGCCTACATCACTCAGTCACCTGGGACCACAGGTTCAGACCATAAGGTCCAGCTGACTACCATAGCCTTTGGCTATAATCGTGCTGGACTTGCACATCGCTTTGCCATGAGAGGACTGTGTTTTCTCATTAGTCCGAGGCTTGAACCAGTCCAAACGTTGTAGCCACTCTCTGCAAGAAACATCAATGATGAGAGAAAATCATTGACCGGCTGCCTCCTGCACACCCCACACTGGGAATCAAGCCTGCAGCCAGGGCATGTGCCCTGACCAGGAATCAAGCTGTGACCTCCTGGTTCATAGGTCGATGCTCAACCACTGAGCCATGCTAGCCGGACAGCTAGGTATTCTTCAGTGCCCACCAATCACTTTGTGTTGGGCCTCTTTAACTTGGATGTAATTTCTTTAGAAAGGAAGCCCCTTTAACTTGGATGTAATTTCTTTGAATTACACTAAAGACAAATGGCCCATATGGTGAAAGTTAACCAATGAGCCACTTCCTTCAGAGGCCTGGCTTGAAGACCAGCTTCAAGGAGGCTAGATGTCCAAATTCCCCACCTCAAAGCTGTGCCACATCAGCACAGCCAAGGATAAACCTGAAAAGACAGACAAGAGAAGAAAGCTGGGTCTGGGTGGGACACTGCCCTCTCTGATGGAGAGGCAGTGCCACAACCTGTAAGTTGTCTCTTTATTTTATAACCAGATTCCACGAGGCAAAGTAAGGGCGTGGTTACAACATTCTCGTGCATTTCAAATCTACTCAATTTCATGCACTTGAACTCTATCAAGCCCAAGTCACTCAGACACGTGGGGCCACTTGTTCGGACCAGAGGTTCAAGCTTACAACTATAGCCTCTGGCTATAATTGTGCTGGGAGGGCATTGCCCTCCAGGGTGGGACTTGCATGTGGCCATGAGAGGACTGTGCCCTCTCATTAGTCCGAGACTTGAACCTGCCCAAACACTGTAGCCGCTCTCTGTACAAGGCATCACTCACAGCCATTGCCAGGAGGTGGTTTTTCCTTCCTTCCTTCCTTCCTTCCTTCTTTCCTTCCTTCCTTCCTTCCCTCCCTCCTTCCTTCCCCCCTTCCTCCCTCCCTCCTTCCTTCTCTCCTTCCATCCCCCTCCCTCCCTCCTTCCCTTCCTTCCCTTCCTTCCTTCCTTCCTTCCTTCCTTCCTTCCTTCCTTCCTTCCAGAGCCTCACTGCAGTTCTGCTCAGAAATAAATGAGATGTCAACAGTGGTGCGTGTCCAGGGGCTCAGAGGCAGCCAGAGGACATTATGCATGCATTTTCCGTGTGCAGGGCACGCATGGTCTCATTCCTTAAGAACCAGGCCACAGGGATGTTTGCAAAGCGAGGCTGCAGTTGCTCTCTGTCTGCAGGTCTCCTCAGCCCTCCCAATCACCACATGAATAAGGTAATTTTATGAAATCACAGCTCCAAGGTTCTCGGTTCACATCCATTTTCTGCTCATTCATTCATCTCGCCATCTGTGAGCTCTCACTAAGTGCACAAACTGCAGTAGGCGACAAAGGTTTAAAAAAAAGATGGGAGGGAAATCTTGATCAAACCCTGCCTGTCATTCCCCCCACCGCTCCTGTGATTGAAAAATGGCAGTCATTAGGGCATATTAGGGGGAACATTGGTTGCTCCTCGTGGTACCGCGATGATCTTTGGGAGGAGAGGTTACCGCTTTTGGGAGCAGGCAGCAAGGCTGAGCATCTGTGCACCCCTGGGGATCACACACAAGCTCTGGGGCTCCATCACTCTCCTCAAATGAAATGCAAGTTTTATGATTATCCATGTGACCCTGTTCATTTATGTTTTCTGGGAGGAAGTTCATAGCTTTCACCTTATTTTTAATCCATACAAGTATCCAGGTAAGATCAATGTTTTCCTGGAAGGAAGAAAGAAAATAGCCCTGACTGGTTTAGCTAAGTGGATAGATCGTCAGCCTGTGGAATGAAAGGTCCCA
>PVJN01012180.1:0-46581 GCA_004026805.1 Lasiurus borealis | reverse complement strand
GGGGGGGGGGGGGACTCAGAGAGGAGTTTTTTAACTACTACCTGTGCTGTTTCAGCCCTGGTCGGGTATGCCTCTGGCCAACTGGAGAAGGTGTCCACAAACACTAGGAGATATCGGTATCCCCCCAGTCCACTGGGCAATTCAGTAAAGTCAACTTTCCAGTGTTCACCAGGGCTTGAACCTCGAAATTGGATTCCTGGTGGGGCGGTTATCCGAGGTCCTGGGTTCACTTGTGGGCAGATCTGGCATCTCCTGGCTATACCCCGGGCCATTTTATGCAACTCAGAGATACAGTATTCTCTTCCTAACAGTTCAGCTAACTTAGTTCCTCCTAGACGTGTGCTCTTGTGTGTTTGGGAGGCGATAGTCCGTCCAAGGGCTTCTGGGACTAATGGTCTCCCATCTGGTAACTGTAGCCACCCATTGGTGGCTTTCATCACCTGTACCTTCTGGCTGTATCTTCTTCCTCGGGGTTGTACCTGGGATTGGACTACAGATTCTGAGCAGGTATGGCTGCCAGCACTTCTAGGAGCCCTACTGGTCTATTTGCAGTCTCTTTAGCCGTTTTGTCGGCAAATTGGTTCCCCTTCGTCACAGAAGATTTGTCCTTTTGATGTCCTTTGCAGTGGATGAGTGCAACTTCTTAATGCCCCAAATGGCTGAAAGAAAGTTTAATATTTCTGGAGCATTTTTAATATCCTTCCCCTTGAGGTTAGGAGGTCCCTCTCCTGATATAAGGCTCCATGTATATGCACTGTGGCAAAGGCATATCTATTGCCATGTAGATATTGATTTTCTTGTTCTTTCCCCACCATAAAGCCTGAGTGAGGGCTATGAGTTCTGCCTTCTGTGCTGAAGTCCCATGTCCTAGGGATTGTGCCCATATGACTCTTTCTTGTGTAACTACAGTTGCCCCGGCATACCTGATACAGTCTTCCACAAAGCTGCTCCCGTCAGTGAACAGGGTCTCCTCAAGGTTTGAGATGAGCTGGTCTGTTAGGTCAGCCCTCAAGGAGGTTAGGGTCTCTTCGCAGTCATGGAGGGGAGTTTCAGCTCCCTCATTGGGGAGGAGAGTGGCCGGGGGTTAGGGCTGTAGTCTTCAAGAAGCTTACCCTCGGGGAATCTAGCAGGAGCACCTGATACTGGGTAATATGAACATTTGATAATCAGCACTCAGGTGGGCTGTGCAGTATAGGGTTTCTACTGCGTGGGGCGCAACCACTTGTAAGTCTTGGCCAAAAGTCAGTTTAGAGGCTTCCTTAACCTGTATGGCCGTGGCTGCCATAGCCTTCAGACAGCCTGACCATCCTGCAGCCACTGGGTCCAACCTCTTAGATAAGTAGGCAACTGGCTTCTTCAGGGCTGCAGAGCTTGTGTTGGTACCCCTTTTGCAATCCCCTGAGATTCTGCCACATACAGTTGGTAGGGCTGGGTGAGGTCAGGCAGTGCCAGAGCTGGAGCACTCGTGAGGGCCTGGTTTAACTTTTTGAACGCTTTTTCCTCTACATCCGTCCAGGAGAGGCTTGGGTTCTTACCCCCTTGTGGCTGCATATAGGGGCTTGTCTATTTCAGCAAAACCCAGGATCCAAAGTCTGCAGTACTCTACAGTTCTTAGGAATTCCCATACCTGCTGCTTCGTCTTTGGGGTGGGTATTGAGAGAATGGCCTGAATTCTACTATTTGAGAGGGTCTGCTTACCTTCTTTGATGTTATATCCTAGGTACATTACTTTGGTTGAGCACAGCTGGGCCTTCTTGGCTGATACACGGTACCCAAGTTGATCCAGCGTCACCAGCAGGTCCTGGGTTGCCTGTTGACATTTCTCCCAGTCCCAGTAGCAAGTAGGAGGTCATGGACATACTGGAGTAGGGTGACACCCAGGTGACTATGAAGTACTCCTTTAAGTGCTGGTTCAGAGTCTCATCCAACAAGGTAGGGGAGTTCTTGAGTCTCTGGGGAAGCCTTGTCCAGGTTAACTGTCCTTATTCCCTCTCTTCTGGATCTGTCTCTTCACTTCATTTATGGCTAGAAGGATCTTTGCCATTCTGGTGTTTAAGTTAGCAGTCTGAACTTCTCGGTTGTTAAAGACCTACTGGGCAGCCTTGACCAGTTCTCAAAGCCTTCTAACTGGTTCCCCGGGCAGCTGAGTTGCGGAACACGCACAAGGGACTTTCGAGCATCTGACCGGGGAACTCCACCAGTCACGAGTCTCTGGGCGGACAAGTACTGGCCCTGCTCGCTGGCACGGCTGGACTCCCACAGAGAGCAGGATGCTGGATTGAACAGCCCGGTACAGTGTGGTGACTTCACTCATTTGTTAGTGTATGGTCCATCAGGTGAAGGTAAAAAGACAAGAATTACATGTATTTTATGTGAACTTTATGGTGTTGGAGTGGAAAATCTGAGACTTGAATATCAGACCATCACAACTCCATCTAAAAAGAAAATTGAAATTAGCACTATTGCAAGCAATTACCACCTTGGAATTAATCCCAGAGCTTGGTGTTTTACCCAAAATACATATGATGCTGGAAATAGTGGCTGGGTAGTAATTCAGGAGATGTTGAAAACAGTGGCACAATCACAACAACTGGAAACAAACTCTCAAAGAGAGTTTAAAGAGGTTTTGTTGACAGAGGTTGACAAACTCACCAGAGATGCTCAACATGCCTTGCAGAGAACCATGGAAAAGTATATGTCTACCTGCAGATAGATCTTAGGTTGCAATTCTACATCTAAAGTGATACCACCTATATAGTAGGTGTTTGGCAGTTTGTGTGCCTGCTCCCAGCATTGAGGATATTTGCCATGTTTTATCTACTGTGTGCAAGAGGGAAGGTCTGAATCTGTCCTTCACAGCTGGCTGGTAGACTTGCAGAAAAGTCCTGCCGAAATCTCAGAAAAGCACTACTCATGTGTGAAGCCTACAGAGTGCAACATATCCTTTTCCTGAAGATCAAGAAGTCCCTGAAACAGACTGGGGGTGGTGTATCTGAGGGAGACTGCCAATGCTATTGTCAGTCAGCAGACTCCACAAAGGCTTCTTGAAGTTCTCTGAAGACTCTATGAGCTTTTAACACATTGTATTCCTCCTGAAATAATAATGAAGGGCCTTCTCTCAGAACTTTTACATAATTGTGATGGATAACTGAAAGGAGTAAGATGGCAGCTTACTGTGAACATTGTCTGCAGCTGGGTAGTAAAGCCATTTATCACTTGGAAGCATTTGTGGCCAAATTTATGGCACTTTATAAGAAGTTCATGGAAGATGGATTGGAAGGCATGATGTTCTAAATTACATTTATCAGTAATTCTTTTTTATATGTCTCACTATCAGCCTTTACATTCAGTTTATATTGCAGGAGCTGTTGGTAAAATAAACTTTACTTAAGAATGTCCTTTTTTAATTCCTCTGTGAACCATTAATCATTACTCTCTAAGTTAAATAATTATTCCTACGCTATTCAAATATACTTTAAGGACACAACTAGAAATTTCAGAGTCCATGATTTTATTTTAAAAATTTGCTATCCAAGTATGCAATGTTGATCCTCCCCTTTTTCAGTTAATCTCTCACCTGCTGAAGGAAATTTGCACATAGAAAAACAAAGATTAGCGCTAATCTTTGGGCTCAGTGGATAGAGCATCTGCCTGCCAACTGAAGGATCTCAGGTTCTGTTCTGTTTAAGGTCACATATCTCTGTTGCAAACTCAATCCCTGACCCCCTTTGGGTATATGCAGGCATTAATCAATCAATGTGTCTCTCTCACATTGATGTTTCTGTGTCTCTTCCCTTCCCTTCCACTCTCTCTAAAGATCAATGGGAAAATATCCTCAGGTGAAGATTAACAAAAATAAAAACATTAATAAATAAATAAAGCAAATATCATTTTCTATCCTCCAGATGAGTATTTTTGGGCACAGGTACATAACAATTTGCTAAGTCTTCACCGTTAGTCATATTTTCCTCAACCAAGAATTATATTTTTGCAGAAAATATAAAAATTAATTTTGAGCCGAAACCAGTTTGGCTCAGTGGATAGAGCGTCGGCCTGCGGAGTGAAAGGTCCCATGTTCGAGTCTGGTCAAGCGCATGTACCTTGGTTTCGGGCACATCCCCAATTGGGGGTGTGCAGGAGGCAGCTTATTGATGTCTTTCTCTCATCGATGTTTCTAACTCTCTATCCTTCTCCCTTCCTCTCTGTAAAAAATCAATAAAAATATATTAAAAAAATAAAATATTAAAAAAAATAATTTTGAAATGCAACTAATATGGGTGTGGAAAATATTGAGACTGTGAAACCCAACCTTTATTTCAGTGATTCAAATTTGGTATTAGATTGACTAGTAAGTAATAAGCATGATGTCATCATGTGTTTGAGACTTGAAGAATGTGCATCATGTTCTGAAGCAAAGGTATATTACTGTAGAAGTTACTTTTTAAACAAGTGTATATTGTGTCATTGGTCTTGTCCTTTTGAACCTTTTTTTGTTTATTTCCAAGTAATTTTATTCAGAATTGTGTTTGTTTCCTGAATCAATAAATACCATACATAACAATGAAATAAAAAGCCTTCTAACTTCTGATAAGTTTTTTTAAATCTTTTTTATATTTTATTGATTTTCTACAGAGAGGCAGAGAGAGGGGAAAAGTCTTCTAACTATGTGCAGCCCAGAACAACTTCTGTAATTTTTTTCGAATATCTGGGGCACAAACGCTACATTGATAACCCGCCAATTCTCTAGGGCATCAGAGTCTATTGGGGTTGTGGACAAAAAGGGCCACATGCTGACCTGACAAGCTCAGGGGAGGCCTACATGATAGATAGTCTTGCAAACTCAGAGACCTAAAGGAACCACAAAGGATGGTCTGAAATTAAACTTTAATTAAACACAGTTATGGTGGGCAGTTACATCCTAGGCCAGTACCTTCACTGACAAGGTCAACCTTTACCTTAACTGAGCCTATCTATCTTTTTGCATCTATGATAACATACCCTTGAAATGTCTGGGTAACTTGTAACTTCCCTTTTTTGGAACCCCTGGGGCACAACCAAATGTGGTGGGCACCAGGACATACCACAGATTCCTTCATTATCATGTTAATGGTTCCTGTATCCACCTAAGTATGTGTCCATCATTTTACTTTTTATCCAATCCCAGGGGTTTCCTCTGCTTTGCTTTATCCTATCACCAATGAATTTCATGTAACCCACCTATGTCCCTCCTTTGATTGCAAAGTATAAATTCAAATGTAACCCCGCCATTCTCCGGAGGAGCATTATTTCCCAGCATATGTCCACAGTTTGGCTCAAATAAACTCACAAAAATTCTTTGCAGGTTTCAATGTTTTTTTTTTTCGTTAACAGGGTGTACACCCGATATGCCTCATGGAGCCTCTCGAGGAAGGTGGCGGGGCTCTCCTTTGGTCCCTGGACTGTTTCTGTTACCTTAGAAAAGTTGGTGCCCCTCAGGAGAGTCTGGCGATACTTGTCAAGAGCCTTCCTTCCCCATCAGTGTTGTGATCCTAGATGGAAAAACAGCCTCTATCCTCCCTGGGTCTGTGGTGGATTGGCCATCTGGTGCAAGGACTAAGTTCCCCCCTTCCCCTTTAACTCTCTCTTCTGAGGTGAAAAGGGTCTGAAGTAGATGCTGGCAGTCCTGCCAGGTCAGCTGGTGGGTGAGAAAGACCAACTCTAGGAGCAAAATCAAACCTTGGGGATTCTGGGAGAACGATGGATCAGGGTGACCTGAATGGCCATAAACAATATGATGAACCCTATAAACTGTTCCTAAGTCATAGTGTTACGGAGCGAGTCCCCAAAAGATAGACCACCAAAACCATTTTGATCAAACAAGCAAATTTTATTACAGATTCGAATCTGGGCTCAAACCGTGACTGACGCAACAGCCAGCAAATGCCTTGGTAAGAGCCCCGATGGAGGGGCAGTTCCTCCTTTTATATCCCTCCCGACCTATGTTAGCCTGGCACTTTCTGATTGGCTCCTTGGTATCAGGGACACAGAGTTTTAGAGATGGAAACTTGAGCTTTATTATGGCTGGTTTTATAGCCCTATTGCAGGGATGAGCAAGCAAGCATTGTCTACAGAAGCGAATATTTGCAGTTAGCACAGCTGCCTGGAGCAGTTATCCTAAGAGCAGTGTAAAATTTTAACAGAGACATTTACTGGCTCAGGGGAATGTTCTGTTATCTTACCCTGTTCCGGGGCAAGTTTGGCCCGGGGTTGGGGAGTTAAAGGTTATGCACACAGGGGCTGTTTGGCCATGTCACAACAATAGGTCCCAGTGGGTGGCCACCCAACCCCAAATGTGGGCTATTCTAATTCACACAATCTCTGCAAATCAAAACCACTAACCAATGTCCCATAGTCTTTGTGCCTTTTGAAGTCCTGACAATTCTTAAGAAAACATTGTAAGGGGTAGACGTAGACAACTGGCCCTGACCCATTTTAACAAAGACAAGACAAACCAGATATGTGCACCCTAAGGTCACACGTAACAGGGACCCCGGACGACATCGCACCTGAGTGTCCAGACACGGAGGCTCCGCTGCCTCCAGCCCTCCTGTCGTCCACCAGGGGAACGTTCACAAACAGAAACCAGGTGCTCACCTCCCCACTGGAGGTCCTGGTGGCTCTCACTTTCAGATCACAAATTTTGGAGGAGACACTCTGCCTCCCTGGAACCTGGGACAGAGACTAGAGTATCCTCACCTGGGGTGTCCACCAGCTACATGGCCAGAGTGTATCTCGCTGGGGCCTCTGAATGTTTGGGGTGACCCGCAAGAGACAACCACCAGAGACAGATAAAAATTTATGAGCCTTTATTAAGCTGGCCAGCTACTACAATTGCAGAACTTCACAGTGGCAAAGGCCGAACTGCAGTGCAGACCACAAGTGTTAGAGCAAATTTATACTCAGAAACATCAAGAGGGAGTTAGAACAGTTACAATGACAATCCAAAGGTTACAAAAGCTATTTCAGCCTTTTCCAAGAAAGTCAGGGCACAGGTGCAACGCCTGGGCACGCTTGGCCAGAGCATGAACCACTACCTCCCTCCAAACTCCAACTGACCCATTGTTTAGTGACCTACTCCATCTTCCTCTGTTTTAAGGCATCCTGCCTCCAGGCAACGAATGAGCTATGCAATGTTTGCAGCCCAGAACAATGTTATCTGTCAATTATGTCTCAATAAACCTGGAAGAAAATAAAAACAAAATCAATTTTCTTTTACAACAAAAGTGACAGGTATATCCTTGGCAGGAAAAAAGTTCCCCACCCCTGGCGTAGGAGCAGTAGGAGAGCCTGAGCTGGGCTGCCCTAGCTCTCTGGGAAGTCAGAGAAAGGGGGCCTTGCCTGGGGCTGCCCGTTGCTCCCCACGTTGCAAGTCCCGTGGGCCCCTTAGAGTTTAGGAGATGCATGCCAGTGGGGGAAGAAAAAGGGGAAGTAGAGGGGAAAGAAGATGGCCGCAGGGTGAGGGTGGGGCTGGTCCCCAGAGGAAGAGTGAGAGTTGGGCCCTTTGTCTTGAGGCTTTTATTCCTCCCTTGCAGACAGAAATCTTAGGGGAGTTTTCAGGGGAGAGTTTTAGCAGAATATGCATCAGTTTTCAGGGTGTGCTCCTTCAGGGCTGTGGTCTCCACTGATTGGTCAGTGTTAGGGCAGGGGGTTGTCAGTCATTGTAACTGGTCCTGGTTTCACCCCCTGGTTTTTCTGCTTTTCTGAGTCTGGAGCTGAAATACAACTGAGGCTTAGATGTTATCTCTAGAGAGGGGACCTTCTGTATCTGCCAGTTTGGATACCATCTGCCTTAGTTTCCCCATTCCACTTGTCCTGGCCTAGTGGCCTGTCTCACTACCAGACCAGCATTAGATTTGACAGATTGTGGGCTCAGTTCCACTTCAGATGCCAGTATTAACCCCAGGTTTTCACTTGTGCTTCTGACCAACTAACTGGCTATAAATCGGAGCTTCTCACACTTCCGCTTCAGGTTCGATTATTTCACTAGAGTGACTCACAGAACTCAGGGAAAAATTTACTTGCCTTTCTTGGTTTATTATAAAAGGACTAGAGGCCTGATGCACAAAATTTGTGCACAGGGTGTGTGTCCCTTAGCCTAGCTTGCACCCTCTCCAATCTGGGACCCCCTGAGGGATTTCCACTAAGATCGGGCCTAAATGAGCAGTCAAACATCCCTCTCACAATCCAGGACTGCTAGCTCCCAACTGCTCATTTGCCTGCCTTTCTGATTACCCTTGACCGATTCTGCCTGCCAGCCTGATTACCCCCTAACCACTCCCCTGCCAGCCTAATTGGTGTCTAGTTGCTTCCCTGCTAGCCCAGTTGCCCCTAACTGCTCTCCCCTACAGGCCTGGTCATCCCTAACTGCCCTCCCCTGCCAGCCTGGTCCCTCCAACTGCCCTCCCCTGCAGGCCTGGTCACCCCTAATTGTCCTCCCCTGCAGGCTTGATTGCCCTAACTGCCCTCCCTTGCAGTCCTGGTCCCTCCCAACTGCTCTCCCCTGCCAGCCTGATCACCCACAACTGCCCTCCCCTGCTGGCCATCTTGTGATGGTCATCTTGTGTCCACATGGGGGCAGCCATCTTGTGTGTTGGAGTGATGGTCAATTTGCATATCACTCTTTTATTAGATAGGATATGATAAAGGATGCAGGTGAACATTGGATGACAGATGCATAGGGCCAAGGCTGAGGGAGTGGCCCAGAGTGTTCATGCCTCCAGCCACACCACTCTCCCAGCACCTCCAGGTGTTCACTAGCCTAGAAGTTACCTGAACTTTGGGGATTTTTATAGAGTCTTCATCCATAGGCATGATTGATCATTAACTCCATTTTTAGCCCCTTTTCTTCTCAAGAGAATTGGACTGGTGCACGTACATTGAAAATTCCAAACTTCTAAGCTTGGCTTGCTTTTTCTAGAGATTGGTCCTCACAAAGAGCCTCTGTAGAACGAAGACATTCCTATCACACAGGAAATTACTGGGGTTTCAGGAGCCTTGGATCAGGAACCAGGGTTAAAGGATAATTTGAGAACAAAAGATGCTCCCAGAGCTCTTATCACTTAGGTCCTAAGGAAATTACAAGGTTTGCAGGAGCTCTGTCCCATGAAGTAGAGGCATAAACCAGTTTCCATGGTTAGAATTCAACCCACCTATTGAATTCTTCCCACCTTGCTCCTAGGTCAGCATCCTCTTCTAGCCATGAAGCTCCAGTCCAACCTGGTTAATGAAGTCAAGATTCCATAGGCTCACTGTCATTTTCCTGGTGGTGATACCCAAAACCAATGGGCTAAAATTCAGCTTTGTCACCAACCAGTGGAAATTTGATTGATCTAATTTTCCTCTTTTGTAAAACAAGAGCTCTGACTTTAACCATCTCTAACTTTACTTCCAGTTCTGTTCTTTCTAAATTGAGATATAATTGACACACAATATTAGTTTCAGTTGTACACATAATGATTCAATATTTGTGTTTTTAAAATATGTTTTTATTGATTTTTAGAGAGAGAAAGGGACAGTTATAGAGAGGTAGAAACATCAATAAGAGAAGAACATCATCAATCGGATGCTTCCTATATGCCCCCTTTTGGAGATCTAGCCCACAACCAGGCATGTGCCCTGACCAGGAATCAAACCTCCACCTCTTGGTTCCTAGGTCAAAATTCAACAACCACTGAGCTACAATGGTTGGGCTGTTTTGTTTTTTATTGATTTTTTTTTTCTTTTTAGAGAGAGAGGGTAAGGGGTTGGGGAGAAGAGAGAGATTAATATATTGTTCCACTTATTTATGCATTCATTGGTTGATTCTTGCATGTGTTCTGACAGGGAACCAAACCTACAACCTTGGAGTATCAGGATAATGCTCCAACCAACTGAGTTACCTGGCCAGGGCAATGATTCAAAATTTATAATTCAATATATTGCAAAATGATCACCACAATAAGTCCAGTTATCATCTGTCACCTTGCGTAGTTACATTTTTCTCTCATGTGGTAAATTTCTTCTAGTTCTAAAATTCTGTGAGTCTATAACCTTGGGCATAGCATTTTGACTTTCTTAGATTTTGTCTTAGACCCAGGCCACCTCTCTTGCCCTTGCCCTGTTTTCCTGCCTCATTTCCTGATGGCAGGTGTCACTCTGTGGCTCCTGCATTAGCACAGCCCCTTGTCCTAAATGGTGCATGGCCTTTCCTCCACAACTTTTGTTATAAATATAAATTTGAGAACAAACAGCTCAGCCATTGTGGCTCAGTGGTTGAACGTTGACTTAGGAACCAAAAGGTGGAGGTTTGACTCCTGGTCAAGACACATGTCTGGTTGTGGGTTAGATCTCCAATAAGGGGAGTGTAGTAAGCAGCTGATTAATGATGTTCTTTTCTTATCAATGTTTCTACCTCTCCAAACCTCTCCTTTCTTTCTCTTTAAAAGTCAATAAAAACATATTTAAAAAACACACAAATATTGAATCATTATGTGTACAACTGAAACTAATATAATGTTATGTGCATGTGTTTTATCTCCGCAGATATATTTTCAGATTAGAGCCCTGTCTTGTAAAACATACCTATCGCTTCAGGTAACCTGGACATTTAGTAAGTATTAATTTCTTCATTGAAGAGTGCCTTGACAATGTATGCACCATTGTTATGAAAGTTTTTTAAAAATAAAAACACAACGTTGGGTAAAAATAGCTTTGGCTTGCCTGACTTAACTTGTTTCAGTGTAAAGGCGCTATGTATTCTTTCCCTATAATCCTTCCTGTGAATTCCCTTCAAAGAGCTGTTTTCATATATCTTCTGAAAATTTACATTCTTATGGGAACTGTTTCTCCCCAGGCATGCCATTAAACTTGTCTGTCAGGTTATTTGGTATTTTATCTTGTTCCTTAGAGAGTTACTCAGAATTGTTAGGTCATTCCACTACTCAGAACCCACCAGTGCCTTCCCTTCTCTAACTGAGAGATCCCAATGTCAAGTGTGAGTTTCTAACCATGACTTGTACTAATCTGGTACCCCCACCACCTCTCTGACCTTGCCACCCCTTTCCTTTCTGCTCCAGTGACCTCTTTGCTGTTCCTATGGTCTAAACTACTCTTGCCCCTCAAAATGTCATCATGCTTTGCCCCTCACTTCCTTCAGGTCTTTTATTGAGAGGCATTCTCTGACAACCCTGTCTGCAGTGGAAATCACCCCACCTGATCAATCATTCTCAATTTGTTGCTTTTCACAGAATTCATCATCAACTAACATATTTCATATTTATTCATTGATTGCCTGTCTCCCACGCTGCTGCTAGTTTTTCTGCTGCATTAGTGATACAATATCGACAGAGTCAGTATAGCTTATAAGAAGTTGGATAGATTGAGAGAATTGGTTCAAAGTTCTAAAAATATTAAGTTTCACTTCATTGATTTTAATACCAGGAGCAGTTAAAGACGACTTCTACATGTGGCCACTAGGTGGCAGGACATGCACACATACCGTACTTCGCAAATGGGAGCGTTGAAGTTCGCCTTCAGTGGACAGTAATAGTACTAATCCCTTACGTTTGCGGGAGGCAGCTGGTCAGTGTTGCCCTCTCACATTGTTGTTTCTCTTTCCCTCTCCCTTCCTTTCTGTCTAAAAATCAATTAAAAATCTTTTTAAAAATCACTTTTAGCTTAAAAAACAAAAACCAAACCAAACTCAAACCATAAAAGCTTTCCAGTCTCTCCTTTGAATTTGGGATGGATGCTGAAATGCATCTCCTTTTGGATCTCTTCAAACTTCAAAATATGTTTAAGGTGGTGGGGGTGGTAGTGGTTTAAGTTAGGAAGCTTCCAGCAAACAGTGTCAGTGGGCAGCGGTGTGTCTATTTATGTGACAACACATATTTCTGCCTCTTGTACGGTTGAGTGCTTTAGGTGCGTTTTGTGTGAAAAACGAGGGTGTGTGATTTCCATTAGTATAATAGGAACTGCACTGAGCTCTGAATGGTTTTGGAAGAACCCTAAAGTGGGATAGCAGAAAAATCACCTACATGTAAAAATATTATTTAAATCCATTAAATATTGTTCTTAGGTTTTCTAAGTTTATAAGAAACAACCACTGGTGCACTTTTAGAACAGAATTTTATTGGCAGAAATGTGATCTTTAAAAGCCTATTTCATTAATTGTCTTTGCTGTAGTGCCTATGGCATATTAGAAATAACTAAAGTTGTGAGTTTAAAATCTGGTGTTCGGTCCTAATTTAGCTCCTTACATATGACCTTCAGCACATGATGTAACCCCTCTGAACCTCACTTTCCTTCTGTGTAAAATATAATACTACCTGATTAACAGAATAGGCATGAGGATGAAATGAGATAATAATTATGAAAACAGATAATGAAGTAAAATCCCTGCATGTAAGGTGATTGTTATTATCACAGAGGTAGGGGGACAGTTTGGGTTTTTTTAAAAATACATTTTTATTGATTTCAGAGAAGAAGAGAGAGGGAGAAAGAGATAGAACATCAAAGATGAAAGAGAATCTTTGATTGGCTGACTCCTGCATGCCTCCTCCTGGGGACTGAGCTTGCAACCCCGGGCATGTGCCCTTAACTGGAATGGAAACTGGGACCCTCTGGCCTGTAGGTCGATGCTCTATCCACTGAGCCAAAAGAGCCAGGGCCAGTGTGGGTTTTGTCATTACTCACTGTTACCTTGGGTTACTTTGTTCAAATTATCGAACCTCAATTTTCTTGCTGAAAGGAAAAAAAAAAAGAACTAATCAGCAACTTATTTATTAAATATTTCCTAAGTGCCAGAGACTTCATTCTTTTTGTTTTTTTAAGGTCAAGTAACTTAGCTTTGCTTAACATACACTTTTTAAAAATATATTTCTTTATTGATTTCAAAGAGGAAAGGAGGAGAGAGAGATAGAAACATCAATGATGAGGGAGAATCATTGATTGGCTGCCTCCTGCATGCCCCCCACTGGGGATCGAACCCACAGGCATGTGTCCTTGGCCGGAACCGAACCTGGGACCCTTCAGTCCATAGGCTGACACTCTACCCATTGAGCCAAGTCGGCCAGGGCTAGAGAGACTTCATTCTTAATATCTAAATTCTTTATATAACAGCTAACTTAATCTCTATACCCATTTCTGAAATAGATTTGTTAAAATTGATCGATTATTAAAGTCTTGGCATTTTAGAGCTAGAAGAGCCTTAAAAGCAATATGGTCTAAGCACTTTATTTTTTAAATATATATGTTTATTGATTTCAAAGAGGAAGGGAGAGGGCAGAAACATCAATGATAAAAGAGAGTCATTGATCGTCTGCTTCCTGCATGTCCCACACTGGAGATCAAACCCGCAAACCGGGCATGTGCCCCGACTAGGAATCGAACCAGGACCTCCTGGTTTATAGGTTGATGCTCAGCCACTGAGCCACGCCAGCCAGGCATAAGCTCTTTATTTTACATGAGAAAAATAAAACTCCAGAAGAAAATACACTCCAGAGGTGAGGTAAAGTGCTTGATGTCATATGCTAGTTGTGGGAAGAACTGAGACTAGAAAATAGCCAGTGGCTAGTTTCCAGGATATTTCATTGTCTCCATTCCTATCAAGGACAATTCAAAGAAGTGTGAGACAAAGAGTTGCCCTTATAACTTTTGGCCCAGTTGGAGGTATAAGTGAGGATCACCTGAGGCGGTGATATTGTGGTGCACAGCGGCTTAGGAGAGAGCAGAGAGGTGGGAAAGAATAATGTAGGTGAAGTGATGACAGAGGGTTGCTTGGAGGAGGAGAGATGTGAACTAGGCATAGATAAGCAACAAGAAGTGGTAAGTAAAAAGAGAGGATAGACACTCCAAAAGGAGAGAATGGCATAAGCCAAAGAGAGGAGGGATGTAAGAAGATGGAATTTGCAGGAGCTAAAGCTTCCTGTGGAGAAGTGGCATATGAGGCAGGATAGGTGGTGGATGAGGACTGGAGGCCGGAGACCTGGAACACCATGCAAGGTTTCTTCTTAATGCCATAGTCAATGGTTCCCATTGATTAGCTAATTCAATCATTTGTTTAATAAAGGTTTATTGGGCATCCACAGTGTGCTGTGCTCAGCTGGGCACTGGGGGTTTTGTCCCTATTTTCAGGCAGGTTCAATCTAGTGTGGAAAACTCAGCAGCAGTAGCTCAGGAGTTCACAGTTTGATTCCCGGTCAGGACACATGTAGGTTTTTGGGCTAGATCCCCCATAGGGGCTTGCAGGAGGCAGCCCATCAATGATTCTCTCTCATCATCGATGTTTCTATCTCTCTCCCTCTCCCTTCCTCTCTGAAATCAATTAAAGAGCAAACAAACGCCGAAATCAGTTTGGCTCAGTGGAGGCCTGCGGACTGAAGGGTCCCAGGTTCAATTCCGGTCAAGGACATGTATCCTGGTTGTGAGCACATCCCCTGTAGGGAGCATGCAGGAGGCGGCTGATCGATGTCTCTCTCTTATCGATGTTTCTAACTCTCTATCCCTCTCTCTTCCTCTCTGTAAAAAATCAATAAAAAATATATTAAAAAAAAAGCAAACAAACATGTGTACTGTGCAGAACTGGGGGATAAACTGGCAAATGAGTTACATATTGAGAGATGCTTTGGCAGTCATGGACAGGGTGCTGTGTTAGAGAGTAGCGGCGAATGCATTCTCACACAGGTCAGCCAGAGACAACTTCTCTGAACAACTAGTAGGAGGTCCATGTGGCTAGAGCACTGTTAGCATGAGGGGCTGGAGGAAAGGCTGAGGAAGGGACCTGGGGCTGGATAACAGCAGCATGGGTTCTAAGTGCAAAGGGATTTACTTCTAAGTTCATCGGAGGTTTTTAAGCAGGTATATGATTGGCCCTGATTTTATTTATATACATAATTACTTGATATACATTAAAGCCACTCTTCTTGGTTGTGCTATGGGGAATGAACTATTTTGCCCTGAAGTTACACTACCTTATAGTTAGCTCTTTTATAATTATAGGGGCCATGGCAGAAATGCTCACGAGAGGCAAAGGCAACTGGAATTGGGAGGAGAACGATGAAGCATGGCATCTTCACAGCAATGAATGTGGGGTGCTTGGCTGAGAGAGACACTTTAAAGGTCACTTTCTAGGGCTTATGGAAGGGTTGGCCATGAGGAGTAATAGAGATTGTAGTGGATTGAAGGACAGTCCCCAAAAGATACATCCATGTCTTAATCCCTGGAGCCTGAGAATGTGACCTTATTTGGAAAAAAATGTCTTTGTAGATGTAATCAACTTAAGGATCTCCAAATGATATCATCTTGGATTATCCATACAAACCCTAACTTCTTCACAACTGTCCTCATAAGAGACACAGAGGAGAGACACCGAGAAAAGTGGGGAAGGCCAGGTGAAGACGGTTGCAGAGATTGAGGTGATGCAGCTCAGGGGACTCCTGGAGCCACAGAAGACAGACGCACAGACACGACAAGGAAGGGTTCTCTCCTAGAGCCTCCAGGGGGAGTGCAGCCCAGAGGACACCTTGTTTCCAGGTGCCTGGCCTCCAGGACAATGAGAAAATAAATGCTGTTGTTTGAAGCCACCAAGTTTGTGGCGATACCTTATGGCAGCCACAGGAAACCACTACAAAGAGGGGGGAGTCTGGGATGACCCCCAGGTTTCTGGCATATGGTGTTGCCATTTACTGCCTTGAGCAAGTCTGGGGTTGGGTGGTGCTTGTGCTAGGACTACGAGTTAGAGTTTGCCCTAGCTGGTTGCTCAGTGGTTAGATCTTCAGCCTGCAGACCAAAGGGTCTCGGGTTTGATTCCTAATCAAGGGCATGTACCTGTTTCAGGTTCGATCCCTGGCCCCAGTAGGAATGTATTCGGGAGGCAACAAATCGATGCGTTTTCTCACATGGATGTTTCTCTCTCTCCCCTCCCCTCCTTTCCTTTCACTCTCTCTAGTAACTACTGGAAAAAAAAAAAAATCCTTGGGGGTGAAGATTAAAAAAAAAAAAAAAGAGTCAAAGTTTGGATATATTCAGTTTGAAATGCTTGTGTGAAGTCTAAGCAGAGAAGGTGGGAAAGTACCTGGATGGAGGAGTCCGGAGCTCAGCTGGGAGAGTCAGGAGAAAAGAGATAAATCCGAATTGCCAGCATACAGGTCACATTTAAACCATAGAAATCGATGCAACCTCTTAGAAAGAGGGTGTAGAGTAGAGCTGAGTGCGGATGTGTGCTCCTGACCCCCATCATCTGAATGTGTGCAATGCCCTGTTTTCATGTTGACTTTTCACAGCTGGTGATGCATGCTTGTTTTAACTTTCCACAGAGGGACTGCTTATAAAATCTAATTAATTGAGTCTTTATTTGAGGGGAGTGTTCTGTGTATTTACAGACCCCAAAAAGATGTGAAAAAAAATATTTTCAAAACTAAGCTAATTCAAACAGTCCTATGTTTTCTAATGTTTCCAAAACGTATTCTGGATACTTCATGGGTATTACATTCTAAAAGAAGGTTTTGGGGTTTAAAAATTTGGAAAATCTGGGGTTGAAGAGTTAAAACCTAGGATCTTTTACTCTAGAATATCTCAAAAATTTTATTTACTAAGTTAATAAAGAGTGAAAAGAGTTAAGGATTTGTTTTTTTGTTTGTTAGTTTGTTTTGTTGTTAACCCTTACCCAAGGTAATTTTTTCCACTGACTTTTAGAGAGAGTGGAAGGATGGGGAGAGACAGAGAAACATTGATGTGAGTCAATTGGTTGCCTTCCACATGAACCTGGCAGGGCCAAGGATTGCAACTGAGGTACATGCTTTTGACAGGAATCAAACTTAGGACCCTTCAGTCCACACGCCAATGCTCTATCCACTGAGCCAAACTGGCTAGGGCAAGAGTTGGGAATTTGAATAGAGAGTACCTTGCTTTAAGTTTCAATTAACCACTTAAGTATAAGGGAGGGCAAAAGTAGGTTTATAGTTGTAAGTATGAGAAAGTATATCCTTGTATTATAGTTTATTAATTGTTATATTATTAATTTGTATTATTTGTCTTATTAGTATTACTATTATTGTTTTGTATCCATGCTAATGGTTTATCTTTTAGGCAATAATGGCTGGTAATTTAACCCACTTTTGCCCACCCCTGTATATATCTTTGGGCAGATTGTTTGCATCTCAGTTTTTTAATAATAAGATTTAGCCCACAAGGATGTTGGGAAGAGTAAATAAAATAATGTGTTTGCTGGTACTTTATAAGTTTTAAAGCACTAACATTAGTAGAAAGAAGTATTGACTATATTTTTTTAAATTTCTTTACTGTGTAGTTTTATCTCTAGCAGAGTACTATTTCTGAATTCCTCCTCTGAAATTGCCTCTTATCCTACACTTTTCATTTATTTACCCAGGAGGAATTTATTGAACACCTACTGTTTGGGTTGAACAATGAAGATATTTGTTTTGCTATTATATCTAAGAGGCATATTTTTTGTTTGCATTAAGAGTAATTAACACAGCTTATCTCTTCTGATGGACAAAAATGAAAAACTATTTTAAGATACTAGTTTAAATATTAGCTATTTACATGTCAAAGTTTAGTATGATTGCTTTTTGATAACTGTTTTTAATTTTATTTTTTAAAATATATTTTATTGATTTTTTACAGAGAGGAAGGGAGAAGGATAGAGAGTCAGAAACATCAATGAGAGAATGAGAGAGAAACATCGACCAGCCATTTCTTGCACACCCCCTACTGGGGATGTGCCCTCATCCAAAATACACGCTCTTGACCAAAATGGAACTTAGGACCTTTCAGTCTGCAGGCTGACGCTCTATCCACTGAGCCAAACCGGTTTCGGCTTAAATTGTATTTTAAGATTTGCTTTGTCTAGGAACTGCACATGTAACTGAAAGCTGAGTGATTAACAAACATACAAAGCCATGTTTGACTATGAGAAGTCAAGGTAAAGCAAATCACTCTTCAGATTTAAGAAACTGGAAAGTCTGACATTATCAACTGTTGGTGAGGGTGTGGACAAGCAGGTGGCTCATTCCATCAGAGGGAATCTAAATAAATTAGTTTCCTCCTCCTATGACATACACATTAACAATATCTGTAAAATTTTAATTATTTATGCCCTTCAACCCAATAGTTTCACTTCTAGTCATACTTTGTAGATTAGAGAAATTGTTACACATGTCAACTAGGAAGGAGACCGGTACAAGAATCTCTTGGTCATCGAAATATTGTTTGTAATAGTAGAAAGTAGAAGCAATTATCATTAAAGGAACTGATAAATTTAAAATGGTATATTTGCCTGGCCAGTGTTGCTCAGTGGTTAAGCATCAATACATGAACTAAGGGTAGCAGGCTTGATCCCCAGTGTGGGGCATGCAGAGAACAGCTTATTAATAATGCTCATCATTGATGTTTCTATCTATCCCTCTCCTACTTTCTCTAAAAAAAAAATCAATACGAACATTTTGAAATGTATATTAATATTGTGAAATATTATCTAGCAGCTAAGAGAATGAACTAACTTCAACATATACAACACTGATAGATTTAAAAATTATAATGTTGAATGAAAAAGCAAGTTAAAAACTATGTGCTACTTATGTAACATTTTAAAATGAACATATACATTCATATTATAAAGCATTACTCCCTTTACATATATATGTGTGCATGTGTTTATATAAATACACACATTCACACAAATATATACATGTAAAAGTATAACAAACACACTAAAGATTTACACTAAATCCATGAAAGTGGTTACCTCTGAAGAGACTGAGAGGGAGTTGAGAAGGCTGAGAGGACTTTAATTTTATTTGTAATTTTTTATTTCTCATATAGAAAGACAATTTGTCAAAATATTAACAATGACCAATTCTGGGAGTTAACACATGGGTGTCATTGCATTTTTCTATACTTTAACATTTTCTTGTAAACAAGAGCTGTACTTTTTTTTTTTTTAGATCAGCATTCTACTTCGTGCCTAGGTTTGGTAAATTGTGCCTTTCCAGCCCACACAATAGTCATAAATGGGTCTTGGAACAAAACATGCATAATCCTCTGCCTAGCTGTACAGGCACATTCTCACCAAGCCAGCTAAAAATAACAGAAAACTAAGGGTGTTATTGGATAGAGGCCCCCACAGTTGACCTTCAGGACTTTGAATTGCCCATTCAGTTAATCTTGTCACAATCATGTAATTATGAGGTTGGTTTGAGCTTAATGAACCCAATATATACAAGGATAATACCCTGTAACCGGAACTGTGCCACATCAAAGCCTTTGGGGCATGATGCCTTTCTACTGTTTCTGCTTGAGGTTTTCCTAAAGATAACAAATCCTTTTAAAATATGCCTTTCAGGCATATCACCCTTTACTTTTCTGTTGTTAATTCTCACCTGGAAATTTTTTCCATTGCTTTTCAGAGAGAGTAGAAGGGAGGTAAGGAGGAAGAGAGAGAAACATTGATGTGAAAGACATTGACTGGTTGCCTCCTGCACACGGCCCAATTCGGGGTCGGGTGGGGGATGGATAGGGAACCTGTAACCGAGGTACCAGCCCTTGTCCAGGAATCCAAACGGTGCCCCTTGGGTGCACAGGCCAAATGTTCTAAACACGTAGGCACACAGGCCAGGGGTCTTTTTAAAAAAAGAATAGTCTATTTTTTTTTTTTTTGTGAGAGTGTAACATCAATCAGATTGCCTCCAGAAGGCACTCTGGCCAGGGACTGAGCTCAAAACCAGGGGCATGTGCCCTGATTGGAAATAGAACCTGATCGGAAATAGAACGGGCAATCTATTTTGGTGCATGGGATAATGCCCAACCAACTGAGCCACACTGGTCAGGGCCATATCACTCCTTTCAACAAGTTGAATTGTATGTTCCCCAAAGTATGCTGATGCCTGCATGTCCACCACATACATACCCAAATGCCGACCATACCCCAGCAGGCCACAGCATGACAGTGTGATGCCTATAGAAGCAGTGGAGCTAAAGAGTTCTATTGAAAGGACCATTATATCCTCTTCTGAAAGAGCACCTCAAAGCTGAAATACCAGTTAGTAAAAAATACAGGAAAGAGAAATGCAACCAGGCAAGGCTACAAGTGCACTCAAGCAACACTCAAAATTCCAGCTGAGTTTAACTTGAAGTATTATTATTATTTTTTTAAATCAAATATCTGAAGAACCAGTTTGGGAGCTTCAATCTGTCTTTTTTTTCCTTTTCTTTTTAGTTAAAGATACATACCACTTAGCTCTCTGGGAAAAAAAAAAAAAAAGTTGAAAGAGATTTCTATCCAGCAGAATGAAATCTGAGACTATCCCAGGTCAAATGCAAAGTTATAGTTCAGCCTTTCCAGTGAAGTTTTCTTCCCTCCAAACTTACTTTGTTCTTTGAAAATTTTTAGGCCTGGAGAAAAGTTTAAAGAATAGCAGTGAAGTTTTTAATATATTTGGCACACTGAAAGACTGGAAAATAATTCACGTGAAGGAAAAATATCTATACAAGTTACTAATTTACATGCTCATTTTCATAAGTGCACAGACCCTACAACTGTACATGCTCAAAGAATAGCAGGAGAAAAATTGGTAAAGAAAAAAGAGAAGAAAAACAATGAGGAACTAAAAGCCATCCAGAATGCATAAAACTTTATAAAGCTTTTGTTTTTTAAACAGAGCGTGAACAATCCGTTTGTTTGGTTTTTAAACACAGTGGAAGTTTTTTTAAACATTCTATAGAGAAAACCTGAAGGGGATGCTAATGGGACTTTGTAGTGGAGGGGACCAGAGGCAAAGGAGGAATTGTGCTGTTGTTTCCCAAAGGGAAAAGTGAATGGGAAGGGAGGAAACTTTAAGTTAATAAATGCTTCCTTCCTTTCCCCTCACACTTGGGAAATAGCAAAAATCCCTTTAAGGTCTGTTTCTTCCTCCTTTAGTATCAGTGCCATTAGCATTTCAAGATGACCAGCATTTTCCAGCAATGATGTTAGTAATGTCGAGATGATTTTTGTACTGTCAACATAGTACAAAGTAATAGTGAGCCAAAACTGGTTTGGCTCAGTGGATAGAGCGTCGGCCTGCGGACTGAAGGTTTACAGGTTTGATTCTGGTCATGGGCATGTACCTTGGTTGTGGGGACATCCCCAGTGGGGGTGTGCAGAAGGCAGCTGATCAATGTTTCTAACTCTCTCCCTTCCTCTCTGTAAAATATCAATACAATATATTTTAAAAAACAACAACTAAGAAAGACATCTAAGACATTGCACATTGTTTCCACTGTGAGTGGCACCTGACTCTTTCCTTTCAGCTAACTTTAGCAAGTAGGCTTATGTATTCTGGTCTGGGGGCTCAGTTTAGCTGTAACAGATCTGGCTGACATCAAGAATCCTCTTCCTCATGCTAGAACCTCTGGCTTCCAGGTCAAGCTTCATTCCTGCTGTTCATACTTGTTTCCTGTCTGGTATCGATTAGTGTTGATTGTCCTAGGTCAGGTGTATTCTGCTCTCTCCCAAATCTTGGCCTTCATAACACCTAAAGCTCGGGGGTTAGTCTATTTTTGAGCCTCCACAGGAGCATATCTCTCTCTCTCTTTTTAAAATTAAATCTTTATTATTCAGATTATTACATTTGTTTTTCTTTTTTTCCCTCCATAGGTCTCCTCCACCCAGCTCCCACCCTTCCCTGTACCCTTACCTCCCTCCCGTTGACCTCATTCCAAGGTGTATGATTTTTGTCCAGTCTCTCCCTGCACACCCCTCACCCCTTTCTCCCTGATTCTATTATATTCACCAGTTTATTCTGTTGATCAAATTTTTAATTCACTTAATTTTTAGATTCACTTGTTGATAGATATGTATTTGTTGTTCATAATTTTTATCTTTACCTTTTTGTTTTTCTTCCTCTTTTTAAAGAGTACCTTTCAGCATTTCATATAATACTGGTTTGGAGTTGATGAACTCCTTTAGCTTTTTCTTATCTGTAAAGCTTTTTATCTGCCCTTCAATTCTGAATGATAGTTTTGATGGATAGAGTATTCTTGGTTGTAGGTTCTTGCTATTCATCACTTTGAATATTTCTTGCCACTCCCTTCTGGCCTGCATGGTTTCGGTTGAGAAATCAGCTGACAATCATATGGGTGCTCCCTTGTAGGTAATGAACTGTTTTTCTCTTGCTGCTTTTAATATTCTCTCTTTGTCTTTTGCTCTTGGTATTTTAATTATAATGTAGTTCTCTTTGGATTCCTTTTGTTTGGGGTTCTGTGTGCTTCCTGGACTTGTAAGTCTATTTCTTTTACCAGATGTGGGAAGTTTTCAGTCATTATTTCTTTAAATAGGTTTTCAGTATCTTGCTCTCTCTCTTCTTCTGGCACCCCCACAATTCTGATATTGGTACGCTTGAAACTGTCCCAGTGTCTCCTTACATTATCTTCATATTTTTGGATTCTTTTTTCTCCTTGCTTTTCCAGTTGAGTGTTTTCTGATTCTTTATATTTCAAATTTTTGACTTGATTCTTGTCATCCTCTAGTCTGCTGTTAGGTCTCTGTATATTTTTTATTTCAGTCAGTGTATGTTTAATTTCTAGTTGATCCTTTTCCATCTCTAGTTGGACCTTTTCCATCTCTAGTTGGTCTTTTTTTAAAAAAATATATTTTATTTTATTGATTTTTTACAGAAAGGAAGGGAGAAAGAGAAGGATAGAAAGTTAGAAACACTGATCAGCTGCCTCTTGCACACCCCCCTACTGGGGATGTGCCCGCAACCAAGGTACATGCCCTTGACCGGAATTGAACCTGGGACCTTTCAGTCCGCAGGCTGACACTCTATCCACTGAGCCAAACCGGTTTTGGCTCTAGTCTTTTTACATGTCCTCTTGGGTCTCGCTAAATTTATCCATCTTTTCTAGGATATTCTTGAAAAACCTTATAACTGTGGTTTTGAACTCTATATCCAGGCGTTTGTTTTCCTCCATTTCTTTTGTTTGTGATCTCTTCCTTTGTCTCCGCATTTTCACTATGCTGGGAGAACTTCTGTGTTGGATTCAGCCTTGTGATACAAGACTTGCAAAACTGCAAAAGCCTCTCTGTTGAGCTTGGGATGGGTGGAGTCTCAGGGCTTAAGGGACCGCCTTGCCTTCCAGTCGACCCTGCCCTCCACAGCCCCTGGGTCTCATGTGACTGGGTAATTGCTGGAGCCTTCTTGTGTGCAGGCATGTTGTGTGCACACGGTGTCACAGTGCCTCTAGACCATTGCCTTTCCAGCTCCCCTGTGCTCCGGGACCATATGAATCTGGGTCCCCAGGATTTTGCCCAAAACTGGGGTTTAGTGGAGTTAGAAGTGGCGCAGTTGGGAGGCTCTGTCTCCTGCCCACTCGTGAAGGCCAGCGGCACAATCAGTAGTCAGTCTTCTCTGCACAGTGCCACCAGACTTCTGCCCTTTCTCAACTCCTCTAAATTTCCGTGCACTTCTCCCTTTTCACAGTCCAAACTACCCCCGTATGAGTTTTGGCTGGATCTGGGGTTTAGTGTTGTAGGATAAGGGGTTTAATGCAATTGGGAGTCTCCATCTCCCTCCTGCCAGAGAAAGCCAGCCAAGTACTCTGGCATCTGTTCTCTCCACACGTGTGTCTCCGTACCTCAGCTTTTTGTAGCTCCTCTGGGTCTCTGTAAGCCACTCTCTTTCCCTCTAGTTGTAGAATTTCCACTCAGCCAGCTTTCCTGTGGTTCTGGATGATGTCCGTTCTGTCTTTTAGTTGTAGTTTTGAAATTGTTGTGCGAGGCAGCAGTGTAGGTGTTTACCTATGCCGCCATCTTGGATCTCTAGAGGAGCATATCTCTTGATATCTCTTGATAGTTGAAAAACTACTCTTTTCAGTCTTTCAACTGTGGATATCTATCTCTGGAACACAACTATCCATTAATTCAATGTTGAATAAGATAGCCAAAGTCCCTTCCCTCATTGTGCTTGTAGTCTAACTTGAACTTACACAGGAAGCCTGCTCTAAGGAGGGGCCAGGTTTTATTCACTTATGTGAAGTGTACAGAGAAAGCACTGAATAATTATGTGTGCGTGCATCTGTGTTCATTGGTGGGAAGAAAGATTAGAAGTAGGGAGACTCGAGCTATCACAAATGTATAGGTGAAAAAAATTGTAATGTTAGAGATTATGATTGTTTTTCTGCAATGGAAATAGAAGTGGTTGTTGGAAGGCAGAGCAAACAGGTCTGGCTGATGGATTTGTTATGGGGTGTGAGAGACTTAAAGGAAGCAATGAAGACCCATAGGTTTTGACCTGAAACTGAGTGAATGATGATGATATTTACTGAGATGAAGAAAAAGGAGAGGTGTGTGTTAGGGAAGTAGGAGTTCAATTTTTGACATCTAATGTGTGATTTTCCTATTGAAGAAATTGAGTGGAGATATTGACTAAATACATGACTTTGGAGTTCAGAGGAGAGGTCTGAGATGGAGATAAAATTTTGAGGATCAGCAACATGTAGATACATTTAAAGAGATGGGTCTGGATGATAATACCTTAAGAGAGAGTCACAGTAGAAAAGAGAACCAAAGACCCTGCCCTGGGTCAAGCCAACATTTAGTTCCTGGGAGCAGGAAGTGAAGCCAGCATAGGTGACTTGGAAGGATAAGCCAGTGAAGTAGGAGGGCAACCGCGAATGACAAATAAAATGTCTCAAGAAGGAGAGAGTGAGTGCTAAGGTCATAAACCAGTAGGTAAGTAATGAAAACTGTGTGGCTACTGGGCTGGCCACATGGTGACCTTGACAAGTGTGGTCTTATTGGATCTGACTGAGGAGGAAATAGAGGTTAAAGAAGCATGGTCAACAAATAAGGAGTTTTACTACAAAGGGAGTAGAGTGGGAGTGAGATAAGTATATGGGGGTCACATAAGAATTTCTAAAATGAGAAGTGTTATGTTTGGAAGTTGATGGAATAATCTGAGAGAGAGAAATCTGAGGATGTAGGTGAGTGAGGAATCTCCACAGGATGGGAGTTCTTTTGTAGTTGAAGAAATGGAATCCAGGGCACAGATGGAGGGAGCAGGGCCAATTCATCCAGGTTAACAAGAGAAATTAGAGCTGAGAAAAATAGACACAGATAGATGGGCAGATGTGATGGTAGGGAAGTGAGGATATTTTTTTTCTGAGGGCATATCTATCTATTTATCAATCTATAGATAGATTATTTTAGGAGAGGGCGAAAGAAAGAGAAAGAAACTCATTTATGCATTCATTGGTTGATTCTTGTATTTGTCCTGATAGGAATCAAACCTGCACCTATGGTGCTCTAACAAATTGAGCTACGCATTGAGAGTGAGGGCTTCAGTGTTTTTAAGTAATATAAGAAGCAAGGTCATCAGTTGAGTTTGAGTGGGAGGTAGAAGGTATTGAAGATCTGAGGAAAGAGGAAAAGTAAAACAAAAATGTTGGGGAATAAGAGAGCGAGCTGGTAAGGAAAATACAGTAGGGTTATTGAGCAGTACTAAGAGCCCATTGAGGTTTGTGGTCATACATTTATAGTGAGACAAGTTATGATTGTGGATAGTGAAAAAGCAGTAGGAACAATGGATTAGAGATCCTGGTAGAGTCAAAGAATTGTTGGAATGAAGATACTAGAGGCAATGACTTGGAACAATAGAGTTGGTGGTCAGAGAGAAATACTTAAAATAAGTGGAGCAGTTATTTCTAATGAAGATGATCTGGACATGATCATTATACTAGGTGACCAAAGTAGGGTAGAAGAACAGGATGCTGGAAGGGAGGAAGTCAAGGAACTGAGAGGCTAGATTTTTCCAGAGGTGAACTGTACAAGGGATTTTACTGTTGATTTGTCATAAATTCTAGAAGGCAAACTGAAAGGGTTTGGAAGGTTGAGAAACAGAGAGATCAAAGTAGGTTAGGGGACATTCATAGCCATATGATGACAAGAGTCTAGGTGATGAGCAATGATTTAGGAGACTTGGGCATCGTATGGAGACTGATGGAAACAGGCATGTGAGATCCTCATACCTGTGCAGGACCCAGATAAGAAACTCTTCTCCTTAGATAGGCAGTTAGATAAGCCTAAGCAAAGTAAGAAAATGAGCCAGGTACAGGTCACCAGGGCAGAAGGCCCCAGGTGCCTAGCAAGGGTCAAAACTTGGAAAACAAGGATCTTACCCCCAGGGTAACCTTTTCTTCTCAAGCATTTGTCTGGTCATGTGGTTTGGACTCTCCCCCTGACCTTTCCTTCCTTGGCACATCACTGGTCATACAGTTCAGTCCCCCTGACCTTTCATATGGCTGATCATGTGGTTTGGACCCTCCCCTGACCTTTCCTCCCTGGCACATCACTGGTCATGCAGTTCAGTCCCCCTGACCTTTCATATGGCTGATCATGTGGTTTGGACCCTCCCCTGACCTTTCCTCCCTGGCATGTGGCGAGTCATACAGCAGACTTCCTTGGTGAAGGAACAAAAGGACTGAAGGGTGTCTCATTCCACTCCCATGGGGATCCTTGCATGACCATCTCTTTAAGCACTGATCCTTAAGGATAACATCTAGGCCTCATTTGTGTTTCAGCTTCAGGTCCAGAAAAACAGGAAAACCAAACAAGTAATGCCATGGCTGACATCAGGATCCGATGCTTTGACTAATGATCCCCTGCCCAGGAACTAATCAATCTGTGGGGACCAGGACCTGTAAGGGACATACCTGGAATGTTGATGAATATTCTATTGCGATCCTCCCCTAAAATCCTTGCCCTTAAAAGCCTTTAATAGAGGACCCAGCTCCTCTCTCTTCTCTTTCTTTCTCTCCCCTCCCCCCCCACTTGTATTGCCCCATCCCCTTCCTCCAGGCAAGTTTTCCTTCTCTCTTTCTCCTAAGCTCCTTTTGCCGCTCTAACTTGTTTCCTGAGCCTATTTCTTCTAGAACTCACTTCTTCTATCTCTGTGATTTTCTAAATAAACCTTTGCTTGTATTTGAGTCTTGTCTTTGAATTCTTTCTTAGCCAGGACTCAAGTACCAATGTTCCTGAACTGAGGTCCTGACTCCAGCCTAACCCTGGTGCCATTTTGGCACCACCGCTTAGATTACATGTTAAAAGAACAGTGAGTGACCTAAAAAAAAAACATTGTAGCAGGTAATTTCATAACAAATACATGGAAATACCCACTTTCAAAATATGTTGGGAAATGATATTTAAAAGGCCAAACTTACAACAAGGTCTTTCACAGAGTAAGTGCTCAATAATAACAGAGGATCAATAGTTAATAGCTATAATAATTTTTAAATTTGGGTGTTTTTAGTAAAGTTTCAGCATTTCTTGTGTTTGTTTAAATGAAGGCAATGAGATTTGTAGCGTTCTTGAATATTACTAAATGTTCTCCTCCCTTTTTCTGGTCCTACTGAAACCAAAAACTACATGTCTGTATCTTGTAATTTTTTTTCTTCTTCTCCAGGCCAAAACAAAAGTTCTCTCTAGTGCAGCCCTATTGGGGTGGGGGGCAGAGGGGGAGTCAGAGAGAAGTCTTACCGCTGGAATCCCTGCTCCCCAGGCAGGAGAGCAGAGGCTCCACCACACCCCCTCCAGAACTAAGACCATGGGGGTCTCAGGGGGGTTCTGCTGCTACTTTGAAATAGTGTGAGGTTTCCTGCTTTGTCAGAAGCCCTGCTGAGGGGGAAATTGAAGGTGCATTGTGGAAACCTCCATTGGAGCACAGGAAATGACAAGTTTGCAGGAACTCATGGTTACTGTAAGGGAATTTGCTTTGGATTTTATTTCCAAGTTCTCTGAAGAATCCCCCAAGCCTGAATCAGGTGTCTGTTTGGAACTCTACTCTGCATACAGATTTATCTGATAATATTTTTTTTACCTTATTAATTTGAAAATTGCCAGCTGCACATTTTATCAGTGAAAACCAAATTCTCATCTTGGATAGAGATATAGAAAATGTGGTTTTAGATTATGGCCTTAGATTACAGTGATGTATAAAACACCTACAGGCTTGAACTGGAATCTTTATGGGCAAATTTTAGAAATAAAGTAGTAAATCTGTCTGTAATAATGGGTCAGCCAAGCAGAAAATAGGAGCACATGCTGTAGTTTGTAGACCGGTCTCCTGTCACAACAATTTTGGAACATTTGGTTCATGTTCTGTCACACATTTTTAAGAGTAGTTATGCAATTGCCTCCAAGATGCTGGCTGTTTCAGACAAACTTTAACATTGGTATCCCTTTTCCCCTCTTCACTGGGTGAAAGGAATCTATTTTTATGTGGTGGTGAGGGTGGGGGTGGGTGGGTAATATTCCTCCTAAACAAACTTTGGGTTCTATCTTTTGAAACTTTTAAATAATTGAGCTTTTAAAAAAGCAAGACTCTCTAGGAGTGGAAGGGGCTCCCTTTCACCTGTTCACAGCACAAAGTAGAGGTTCAGAGTAGACTCTGGAGCCAGCACCGGCTCTACCACTTGTGTAACTTTGGGCAAGTTACTTAACCTCTCCCTACATCATTTTCTAGTCTATAAAACTGAAACGAGGATCCTTATGACTGATTTTATTTAGCTTTAAGTCCTAGCTCTAGAAATCCGCCCCCACCTCTGTCTTTCGTGTGTATAGGATGTGTTCCTCTGACATTGATATTTCTCTCTGTCTTTCCCTCTCTCTGCCATTCTCTTAAAAAAAAAAAAAAAAAAAGCCCAGACCTGACTAATGGTCTCCAGGTCTGGACCCTGGCAGCTAAAGACAACATCTTGACTAAGTTATCTTTCTGCTCCTGAGCCTAAGGGTGGAACAACCCCCAGGCTCCTTTCTTATGAGCCCCATGTAAGAATAGATCTCAGAACTCTCCTCAAGATCTGAAGAAATGATTTATCACCCTTCCCTCACCTCTGGCCAATCAACTTCCAGCACGACCCTGAACCCCTAACCCATAGAGACTTGTGATCTTGCCCTATATAAGCTGTGACCTACACACCACTGGGAGTTATCTTTAGAGCATAAGCTCCTGTCTCTGGATTGGCTAATTCAATATCAAACTGTATTTCTTTCTATATTGCAAACTCCTGCTCCTGCATTTCACAAGCAGGCAGACAGACTCTACAATGGGGTCCTGGTAACAAAATGAGAATAATAAAATAGTTAGATTTAATAAATTAGAATTTGTAAAGAGCAAAGCATATGCTAGGGACTACCTGAGAACTTGTTAAAAAACAAACTGAGCCGAAACCGGTTTGGCTCAGTGGATAGAGCATCAGCCTACAGACTAAAAGGTCCCCGGTTTGATTCCGGTCAAGGGCATATATCCTGGTTGCAGGCACATCCCCAGTAGGGGGCGTGCAGGAGGCGGCTGATCGATGTCTCTCTCTCATTGATGTTTCTAACTCTCTATCCCTCTCCCTTCCTCTCTGTAAAAAAATCAATAAAATATATTAAAAAAAACACACCAAACAAACTGAATGATGTTTATAGTCTCTCAGAAATTTGAGGTGTTTGCTTCTGTAAGGAACAGAAACATGTTATTATGACTTTGTTCAGTTTTCTGCTAATCAGCAGTCTGGAGGCACGCCAGTGAATATGAATCACCATAAAGGAGCAGGTCCCTACTTACAGGGGGGAGGTTCCTTGCGAGAAGCACAGTCTCCGTAAATCCCTGAGACTCTCTCCTGTCAAATGTTTTTATACAAGAGAGATAAAGCGCACCTCTTTATTTAACCCCCCAGCTTGGAATTCTCTTTGAAATAATTTGGAACCACCCGGGGCCAAAGGAAGCTTGAATCTTACAGTAACAAATACTGTCACTTGAACATGGTCCCAGTTCCTAAGAAACCAACGAAAGCACAGGATTCATCTTCTTAGGAATCGGTAACTAAAAGGTAGGGGAACCCTGTTTCTAGATCTTTGCTGAAGAACTAACATTTTAAGTTTATTTTAAGCCTTTGTTCTATGCCTCAGGTGTCTGGAGTCTTGCAAATAATATCACATTATTAGTGTAAAGATTTAAAGAGAAAAATGGTGCTGTAGACTTTGTTAGTTTTGTAAAAACGGACACAAATTCTCTTTTCTTCCATATCATTTACAGAAACTAATGAAATAGCCCAGAATTTTAAAGATGTTTTGAAAAATAAAAATTAAAAAATCCCAACCTTCCCCGGACCCCAACCTTTCATTTTGCCAATATGTAAAGATTTTGTAGCATGCCCTGGTGGTTGAACACTTGGGCTCAGAGCTAGATGAGTGTGGTGTTGAGTCCTCCCACTTATGAGCTATACTATCCTGGCAAGTTGTCAGGGCTCAGTATATGTGCAGGGTGTGGACAGCCTTATAGGGCTGTGAGAAGTAAATCTGTTCATATGCATAGAGTGTTTAGCACTCTGCCCGGCACGGAAGAATTAACTGTTCAGCAGATGTTGATGGTTACACCATTGAGCACCTGGCCCCATTGTGAACAGTCACTTCATCACTCTTTAAAGACAGGACACTCCTGAATTTGCTAGGCTTGGTTATTCTCTCTCTTCTTCTACTATAGCATTTTATTTAGAAAGTAGAAAGCCTTAACGTGATTGATACAGTTAAATGTAGGATTAAATATTCACACCCAGTTCAAGTGTTCATGTCTGCACTTGAAGCTAAAACGACAATTCGAGGCATGAATACTATGTGTAATTTGAGTCTTTGGGAAATCAAACATCTTAAATTTGGAGAGATTATATCAAAGCTGAGGCAAACTCCACCTAGACTGTTGGTTCCTTCAGGGTATTATGCCTATCTCCATGTGTCCCCAAGGCCTAGCTCAAACCTCTCACAGTGGATGCTGAGTAAACACGGGTAAGGAATGAAGGGTTTCTTGAGAAGGCTTCTGTAGTGAATCCAGGTGATCAATGAGGATTTGACCTTTGTAAAAAGTTTCTCCATTTGGGTTATTCCCTGAGTAGGGACAAAACAGAAAGGATGAGACATACCTCTTTTTCTCTCAAGGTAGGAAAATCTGATAACTTTCCAAATAAAAATATAGGTAATATTTTAGGATACCTCCCTATTCCATTTGCAAACATATCAAAAGTTTGGGTCATAACACTTTAAAACTGGAAGAGGTCTCCTAAGCTAACCTCCTCATATTACAAAGGAGAAAAGATACTTGGAGAATTTTTTTTAAAGTGTATTTTACAGAGAAGAAGGAAGAGGGATAAAGTCAGAAACATCAATGAAAGAGAAACATCAATCAGCTGCCTCCTGCACACCCCCTACTGCAGATGTGCCCACAACCAAGGTACATGCCCTTGACCAGAATCAAACCTGGGACCTCTCAATCTGCAGGCCTAGGCTCTATCCACTGAGCCAAACCGGTTCCAGAGAGGCTTGGAGAGTTTAAGCTCTTTGTCCAAAGTCCCACAGCTAGTCCAAGGTCAGAGTCAGTACTGGAAGCCTGTCTCTATTAACCTATCAGCCATGGTAATTTCACTGGCCTCTTCATAAAACAGTGTCCTGTGATTACACACACACACACACACACACACACACACACGTGTTTTTGTTTTTTTTTAAACTTTATTATTGATTTCAGAGAGGGAGAGAGAGATAGAAACATCAATGATGAAAATCATTGCACTGGGGATGGCCCACACGCAAGCCAGAAACCCGGGCATGTGCCCTGACCTGGAATCGAACCGTGACCTCCTGGTACATAGATCGTCACTCAACCTCGGAGCCACTGGGGCAAGGTAGCGTCTTGTGACTGAAGCGCATCTTTTAAAAGAAAAACTGGGTGTAAACAAGAATATCAGAGCGGTGTTCTGGGAGCTGCATGCATCAGCTCCTGCAGGGTAGTTCACTGCACAGGTGCCACCACCGGCTGGTTTATATCGAGCCAACCTTGGGATAGCCCGCTACCCCGACCCAGCTCCCTGATTGCATTGATCGGTTTAGCGAGCCCGGGAGGGGCTGGGGACGCGCTCTCAGCTGTCAGAGACCCACCAGGAGGCAGGATCCCAGGGGCGCATCTTGAGACAACAAGCGGGATTGGAGGTGGGAAAAACAAACAGGGGCACAATGAATGCGAGCAGGGGGCATTGGCTAGGGAGTGGGCAAAAGGAGGTGATCAAAGGACTGGAGGTTTTAGAATGTTTACATCAAAACGGAGGCAACCAAATAAAAACCCATCTCCTCCAGAGAGCCCGGGAAAGTTGGAGGGACCTAGCTGGAGGGAGCGATCTCTGCAGCTCGCATCCGAGTAGCTGTGCCCTCCTATCCCAATCCTCCTGGAGGAATGGGACCCGCACCCGTCGCCCCGACCTGGGCGCGCAGCAGCAGCCCGGCTGCTCCCCGTGTGCCTTCGCTTGCTTCCTCCCTCCGGGGTCCGAAGGGAAACGCAGGCTGGAGCCGCGCTCGGTGCTCATCCATCAGTCCGGGAGGAAAAGGGGGAGGAGAGAGGAGGCGGGCGGCGCGGGGAGGAGTTTCTCTGCGGCCCGGAGCCTCGGTGGGGCCGGCGGAGGAGGAGCGCCCTTCCCCCCGCGCGCTGATTGCTGTGGCGTCCTGCCCGTCCCCGCCCGCGTGTGTGAGGCTGGGGAGTGCGCTGCTCGGCCCGATGGGGGTAATCGAGGGTTTCGGGGACGCCGAGCGGCGCTTTGCTCTTCCTAGCGAGTGAGGGAGGGAAGTCGGTGGCTGTCGCGCGCGGCCACTCTCCCTGCGTGGTCCCCGGAGCTCCCTGCAGGCGGTGAAAAGTCCCCGGCGGGTCCGGATGGCGTAGTTTGGCCGCGGCAGCAGCTGCAGGAGCTCGCCGCCGAGTGCTGGGCGGGGGAACTTGCCTCCAACTTGCCGCGGGTGGATCTCCGCTTGACACGCCGCCTCCGAGGTACGTGCCGGCCCGGCCCGCGGCTCCGCAGCCCACGCCGGGACCCCCGCGCACAACGCCAGCCCAGCAGCACCGCCCCGGCCGCGGGCGCTGCAGGCGGCGCGGTGCCTGCGGGCGCTGCTCGGGGCTCCGTGCCCGCTCCACGGCCGGCGTCGCTCCGGCCGCCCGGACCCCCGGGCTTGGCAGGGTGGCCCTGGTCGGGCGCCGAGGAGCCAGGACCCGCGGGCGGCGGTGCGTGCGGAGCAGACGGGGGCCCCGGGTGGGCAGAGCTCGGGCGGGCGATGCGCGCTGCAGGGGCGGACTCTCCTCCACGCCCGCCGTCATCCCGCTTCGCCGCGGTTTCTTGGGGCTCCCGCGGGACGCGCCGGCCGCTTCCCACCGAGCGCGTGACAGCGCCGCTGGGAAGGTTGGTTGTGGGTTTGCACCCAGCTGCCGCGGCAGAGGCTGCACCCGGGGACCCGGGCTGCGGAGGGACCGCGCTGCGCTCCCGCCGGCCGCGCCCTCCGGCGCACGCTGTGGGCGGCGCGGAGCCCCGCGGCCGGGAGCCCCGGCGGAGGGGAGGAGGTCCCCTCGCCCTTTCCCCCGGTACCTTCCTAGCTGTCCTCCCCAGTTTACGTCGAAGGCACTTCTTGCCCACTTGGTGAGGACAAGCTTGGCAATCTCGGACGGTTGCTAGGAGAATCTGCCCGCAATCTTGTTCTTATTAGGGCATTTGCCCACTTTCCATGACCGCGGAGGGCAGGCGACCGGCTTGTCCGGCGGGAGTTGCCGCAGGGGCAGAGGAGAGCTCCACGGATGTGGGGTTCCCCACGCCAGCGCAGAGAAGAGAGCCGCTCCGTTCCCTGAGCTGCGTGTGAGACGGGCATCACAGGAGTCCCGGCCTCGGCGAGTGGCTGGGTTAGTGCCGCCTGTCCCGAGCCCACGGGTGACAGGGCGGACCGAGGGGGGCGGGCAGCGGGCGGTAGGACTGACAGACGGAGAAGGGGAGCCGCGTATTTTCTGAACGCCATCGCCCGGAGAAGTCAGCCAGCGGTTGGGGAGGATGGAAGCCTCGACAGGTAGCAAAGCACATGTCAAGACCTTTCAGTTTTTCTGATCCTTGAGCCTGCCAGCAGTTACCTCGGTGTGAAATGAGCAGTTTCTTTTGAGTAATAATCATAGCTGCCGTTTATGGAGCTCAGACTCTGTGCCTGAGACTCTCTTAGAGGCCTTTCCCACACAGTTGCACTTCATCTTCACACCAACTCCTTGGTAAAAAACATGAATAGTTCTCTTTTACAGATGGAGACTCTAGAGGTGAGTGAGTGACTTGCCCAAGCTCCTACACAAGCCCCTTCTCTTAGTTCTGACTCCAGAGTCCGTTTCAGCCAGTCAGCAGAGAGCAGCAAGCACAGCCAGATGTGCACGCCGTGAGCCCAGGCTCTTCTCCCGGGTCCAGCTTCCCGGCAGAGGTGCACACATATCCCTTGACACACAAACAGAGTCTCTGTGGTTAATGTAGGTGATAAGACTTACGGGGGTGCCAAATCCCAGCTCCTTTGCAACTTGGCTGCAAGTAATTATAGATGGAACTCTGACCTGTGTTAATGAACATGGATCTTTATTCTTAATTTCTTTTATTAATTCTCCAGACGTTGTGGGTCAGCTTTACTTGACTTCCCTAGGAAACAGCTTGGGGTTGGCACAAGAGGCAGGGAAATAATTCTTATCCCCTCAAGGGCTATTAAAATGAAATTGATTTCATGCCATTGTGTCAGTTAAAGGATGTTGCTCTGTTTCTTGGTGTTCTCTGCTGTTGGCTTAAATTCTGCATTGTTTAGTGTTTCAAGGCTTCAGCATTTTTTTTTTTTTTGGCCCTTCAGTTTGTCTTTCTCATTTGTCAGCTTTAATTTTTCCTGTTTTGATGGAACCTGACGGTTACATGGCAGCTCTGCTTAACAACTGTTGATCCAGCTCATGTTTTTAAATATAAAAGTCACCAACTTTTGAAGGCCAGCACTTCAAAGGCAACCCCTGGGGAATTCATTGTTATTTTGAGTATTAGCCAACAGGGGGAGCATAACACACTATTGATGTCTGTTAGGCTTGTAAACCAGTTTTTACGGTAATAAGCATATATTTTAGAAGTGTAAAATGTTTTGAATTATCTAGTAAAATAACCAGGTTGCTTTCTGAGTTTACAATGGAGAGCTGGGTTTAATTTCAACTGATGACAATGAGAATGACCTTGAGGACAAGGCCTGCATGTAAATATTGGATATGTGTCAACTCTGGTGGCTGGACAGATATTAAATACAATATGTAATTTTTTTTCCATTTGTTTTCCTAAGAGGTGATTGTAAAGTAGTTTTGTGTATTTTGAATAATATTTGAAGTTATTGAGAACTGGGAGTCCAGAGAGACCTATTGTGAATCTTTTTGTAATGATCTTCATTTGTCTTTTATACAAAGCTGCATGTAGTGAATTTGTTCTCAGTGAGGTGGGTATGCCCCAAATCCTATCATTATAATTTTTTCATTAGCATTTTCCAATACAAGACAATAAGGGGTTGTTATCTTGAGTACCAGCATTTCTATTGCGGTACATTCCTCAGAAGCTTATAATTTAGTATAGTATGTTCAGAAGTGTCATATTTGTCTAGTATAAGTGTGATGTGTCTAAAGACATTCACACCTGTAAGTATAATATAAACCATATTAAAGAAATAACATGTTTGGGAAATAGCCAACCTGACTTTAAAAAAAGTTTTCTTTATTGATTAAAGTGTTACATATGTGTCCTTATACCCTCATGATCCCCATCCCCCCCCCCCCCACTCATGCCCTAGCCCCTCTATTATCTGTGTCCATTAGTTAGGCTTATATACATGCATACTGTCAAAAAAAAAAAAGGCTTCTGATCTTCGCAGTTTTGTACGCCAGTTTCCTTTCTTATTTCTTATGCATCAGGTACGATTGACTTAACTTTATTTCACTTACCAAGTTAGGATCAAGGGGATTTTATTTTAAAATAATTTTCAGATTTAGTTTCTTCTTTTTAAATCTCAGCATTGCACTTACACTTTGGAGTAGCATTTTATTTAGGATTAATTTAATCTTCCATGTTCTCATCCAGTTTACTCTGGTTCAGCAAACATTTATCAAACCCCAGCTCCCTAATAGGCTTATGGCTCCTGGTCTTAGAGTTTGGCGTACTAGTTGTCCTCTTTCAATCCTCTGATAGCAGGGCTCCAAGATGCCTTAAGGCTTCTGGTGCCATTGTAGTGAAAAGCCTTTATAGATGGATGAAATTGATTTGTTTAAAGGAAAGTATTGTCTCATTCTTTTTTAAGGCTCAAAGGAATTAATCTTTCCCTTTTGCATGCAAACTTGGTTGTATCTTGTAAAAATCAGGTGAGTGCTGGCTTTTCTAAGGACAGAATCTGTGTCTAAGCGCCTAGAGCCAAAGGACTCCTAAAAAAAAAGTTTTTATTGATTTAAGAGAGAGGAAAGGAGAGACAGAGAGAAACATTGATGTGATTGATCAGCTGCCTCCTGCACACTCACTGCTGGGGATTGAGCCTGAAGCCCCTGCGTGGGTGACCAAGCCACACCAGCCTGGCCCAAGGTCACTTGATGTCCTTTGAGTACTAAGAAAGTGATCACTCTGACTTCTTTAGTACTAAGTGTTGACTGATTTCCTGAGTCAGAAATCTATGGAAAGTTCTGACTTTACATTTCTTCTTCTTTTTTTAAATCCTACCTGAGGATATTTTCCCATTGATTTTTAAAAAGAGAAAGAGAGAGGAGAGGGAAAAAGACAGGGAGATATCTACGTGAGAGAAACACATCGATTGGTTGCCTTTTGCCGGAGCCCCAACCAGGGCTCAGGCCTGGGAGGAGCCTTGCAATCAAGGTTCTTGATCCAAATCAGACCGAACCGGGGACTCTTCAGTCAATAAATAAAATGATGCTTTATCCACTGAGCCACACTGGGGCAGTAGTCAGCAAACTCATTAGTCAACAGAGCCAAATATCAACGGTACAACAATTGAAATTTCTTTTGAGAGCCAATTTTTTAAAATGCCACTTTTTCAAAATAGACTTGCCCAGGCTGAAAACTGACTTTTGCACATGAGCCACGAAGTTTCACTTGCACTGTATGTGCGTACCTGCACCTGATCTTTTGTGGAAGAGCCATACTCACGGGGCCAAAGAGCCACATGTGGCTCGAGAGCCACGGTTTGCCGACCACTGGGCTAGACTTTACATTTTAAGCTTAACAGACTGAACAGTTAAAATTTAGAGAATGACTGGTAAATATTAACATTGCTGTAACATTTCTCCTGGATGAATTTGCTTTGTGGTAATTTTTGAATTACCCTTCTTGATAGTCCACTTTGAAAAACTTTTTTGCCTTCTTTCATTGCTCTTGGGCAAAAACTAATTGTAATTGTCAGGTTCATTAATGAGAATTTATTTTTCTCTTAAGCTATTCTTTTTTTTACATCAATTTGTTGTTCCATTTATGTGTGCATTCATTAGTTGTTTCTTCTATGTGCTCTGGTTTGGGATCAAACTCACAATCTTTGGGTAGTGAGACAATGCTCTAACCAACCGAGCACCTGGCCAGGGCTCTCTTAAGTTATTTTAAAAATGTTATTTTTATATTGCTGTTTCAGTCTGTCTGCTGGAGCATTTTCCTTATATTCTACACTTCTTTGGAGATTTTAAAACTTAAACAATGTTAACTACTTTCTGAAATTTGCATAACTCAAGTTAGGCAAATGTTTTAGGGATCTTTAATATAAAAATAATCTTGTACTGTCTCTAGGAACATGGACAGTTAGGAGTGAAAGCGTGAATCTGGGTTATATGAAAAGGTAGCCTTTCACAAACAACAGTTAGTCTCTAATAGTTTCAGTGAGGGTGTTTGTGGCTTTGGAAGAATATTACTGCAGCAAGACACATGGCAGCGATTTCTCTGGTTCCTCATCTGCAGGGTAACACGTAGAATGATAGCATCGTCTCTGTAGCATTTCATGAAACACAAGCTATTGCCAATTTGTTAGGATTCTAGTCAAGCTGAAATCAACACAGCTTGTAAGGGCCTCCAGGGAAGGATCTGGGTACATTTCTTGGGCTCTGACCATTTCTAGATTTTTGGTTTTATATCTTTTGAAATAGCACACTTGGTTGCCAACTGACATTGAGCTTTATTTTCTCTGCAAAGCCCTTGCACAGATTTAGCACAGGTCTCAAGCATTCTTCTCTTAGCAAAGAGTAATGATTCTCACTCTTAACCAAGATGTGTGCAATAGTGTTTGATATGCAACAGATATAAACATTTTGTGTGAGGCCAATCTCATTTCGACTTCATTCAATTTTTTTTTTTTAATTCTTCAGTTTTCCATGCCAAACTTCAAGACTTAATAGACTGACAACTATAGGTATACCTACAAGGGATGGAGGCCATATTTAAAATTGAGATTGTTCCTGAAGATCTGAAACTTGGGCCTGAGAACCATGCCCAGATCATCCTGATATGTCCTGATTAAGGTTGATTACCATCTGGTGTTTCTGCTGGAAGCTTCTTCAGATCTGGGGAGAAGACCAAGAGATAGTAGTAGAGTCTGGTAAAGTTCAATTTTAGTATTTAATGTTAAATTGTTGCAAAATAATAATTTATTTTCCAATTTAAATTTTATTTATTGGTAGAGAGAGAGAGAGAGAGAGAGAGAGAGAAAGAGAGAGAGAGAGAGAGATCTGTTTGTTGTTCCACTTATTTATGCATCATTGGTTGTTTCCTGTATGTTCCCTGACTGGAGATTGAACCTGCAATCTTGTCATATTGGGACGACTCTTCAACCAACTGAGCTATCTGGCCAGGGCTGCCACAATAATCTTTCCGAGTTAAGTCTAAAATGTTAGCTCTGTCATTACTTTAAGGAAAAGGCTAGTAATGCAGAAGTATATATTCTCCCTACCTCTTGGACACTGGATGCTGGGGAAAGGTGAGCGTTGGAGTTGGGTGCCCTTTGAAGAAGGAAGATGTGCCTGCTTGCCTGTCCTTCCAGGTGAAGACTTTATTTCCCTGCTTCACACTGAAGGTCAAACTTATGTGTGAAATTGCAGATGAACCATTTGTAAAGACACTTTGAAGTAGATTAGTTCTTGAAAAAATGACCTTTAGAAAACAGTGTTTACAAATACTAGTCCTTGAGCTTTGTTTTTTTAAAAAAATATATTTTATTGATTTTTTACAGAGAGAAAGGGAGAGAGATAAAGAGTTAGAAATATCGATGAGAGAGAGATAAGATCAGCGGCCTCTTGCATATCCCCTACTGGGAATATGCCAGTAATCAAGATACATGTCCCTGACCAGAATTGAACCTGGGGCTGTTCAGTCCATAGGCCGATGATGCTCTATCCACTGAACAAACCCAGCTTTGGCAAGCTTTGTTATTGATCAGATTGCCCTGAGAGATGGCCTGTAGTTTTATAGGTTTGATGACTCAATCTACCATTTTTTTTTATTTAATAAATCTTTATTGTTCAGATTATTACAATTGTTCCTCTTTTTAACCCCCATAGCTACCCTCCACCTGGCTCCCACCCAACCCTCTTCCCTTACCTCTCCCTCACTGTCCTCATCCATAGGTGTATGGTTTTTGTCCAGTCTCTCCCTGTACCCCCCTCACCTTTGCCTCCTGAAAATTATCAGTCCACTCCCTTTCTATGCTCCTGATTCTGTTATATACACCAGTTTATTCTGTTCATCAGATTTTTAATTCACTTGATTTTTAGATTCACTTGTTGATAGATATGTATTTGTTGTTCATAATTTTTATTTTTTTTGTTTTTCTTCCTCTTCTTAAAGAGTACCTTTCAGCCTTTCATATAATACCGGTTTGGTGTTGTTAAACTCCTTTGGCTTTTTCTTATCTGTGAAGCTCTTTATCTGCCCTTCAATTCTGAAAGATAGCTTTGCCGGGTAGAGTAATCTTGGTTGTAGGTTCTTGCTATTCATCACTTTGAATATTTCTTGCCACTCCTGTCTGGCCTGCATAGTTTCTGTTGAGAAATCAGATGACAATCGTGTGGGTGCTCCCTTGTAGGTAATGAACTGTTTTCCTCTTGCTGCTTTTAATATTCTCTTTGTCTTTTGCTCTTGGTATTTTAATTATGATGTGTCTTGGTGTGGTCCTCTTTGGATTCCTTTTGTTTGGGGTTCTGTGTGCTTCCTGGACTTGTAAGTCTATTTCTTTCACCAGGTGGGGAAGTTTTCAGTCATTAGTTCTTCAACTAGGTTTTAGTATTTTGCTCTCTCTCTTTTTCTGGCACCGCCATAATTCTGATGTTGGTTCACTTGAAGTTGTCGCAGAGGCTCCTTACACTATCTTCACATTTTTGGATTCTTTTTTGCTTTTCCAGTTGAGTGTTTTCTGCTTCTTTGTATTTCAAATCTTTGACTTGATTCTTGTGTTCCTCTAGTCTGCTGTTAGGTCTCTGTATAATATTTTTATTTCAGTCAGTGTCTATTTAATTTCTAGTTGGTCCTTTTTCATTCCTCTTGGGTCTTGCTAAATTTATCCATCTTTTCTAGGAAATTCTTGAAAAACCTTATAACTGTGGTTTTGAACTCTATTCCAGTCATTTGTTTTTCTTCATTTCTTTTGTTTATGATCTATTCCTTTGTCTCTACATGTTGGCTGCCATGTTGGCTGCTTCCCTGAGTTGGTAGAGTAGCTTTGTGTGCTAGGTGTCCTATATGGCCCAGTAGCTCCACTTCCCCAGTTACCTGAGGTGGATTCTCTTGGTGCACCCCTTTGTGGACTGTGTATACAGCCTTCTGTAGTTAAGTCTTGATTGTTGTTGGTATCACTGGGGGGAATTGACCTCCAAGGCAATTGGTTGTGAGGATCAGCTGTGTCTACAACAGGAGAATTTCTGAGTCAGTCTTATGATAAAAGCCTTTTAAAATTGCAAAAGCCTCTGTGTTCAACTTGGATGGTGCAGAGTCTCAGGGCTGAGCAGACAGCCTTGGCTTCCTGTCAGTCCTGCCCTATGGGGCCTCTGGTCTCAATGTCCCTCAGTAATCCCTGCAGCCCTCTCTGTGCACACTCCTACTTGCATGCCTCCAGATCTCTGCCTTTCTTGGCTACTCTGAGTTTCCCTGAATTTCCATGCATTCCTCCCTTTTTCAACAGTCCAGACTCCCCCTGTATGAGTCTCGCCTGGAACTCAGTACAGTTGGAGCTGGGGTTCAGTGCAGTCGAGAGTTTCTGTCTCTCTCCCACTAGAGGAAGCTAGCCAGGCCCATCCTCTCTTCTTGCGCGTCTCTGTACTTGAGCTTTTTGCAGCTCCTCTGTTTCTCCATGAGCCCCTCTCTTTCCTTCTAGTTGTAGAATTTCCACTCAGCCAGCTTTCCTATGGTTCTGGATGATGTCCACTTTGTCTTTTAGCTGTAGTTTTGAAATTGTTGTGCAAGGCAGCAGTTTAGGTGTTCACCTGTGTCACCATCTTGGTTTTCTCTCTCAACCGACCATTGAGAGTAAGAACACTTGTTGGAGAGCATAGCAGCAAGTTGGATTTCTATTTTTTTTTTAATTCTATACCATTTCATTAATGGAAATTTGGTGACTTCTTAATTCCATTTGCTGTGGGAGAAGATTCCCTTTTGGGAGTATAATTTGGTTAGTATTTTTATTGACTTATGTGCTTTGACAGTATGAAATTGGTCATGGGGTGCAAAAATACATTGCTGGCTATTTGCAATTTTATTTCATAATTAACTAACTGTATGGTGACTGCAGGAGCAGAATGTGGCCTTTTTTCATACTTGGAAGATTATTTGAGGTAAAATCCGTAGATTCAAATCTCAAAGCCCTGTGTTCACGTGGGTACCTTAAGTACTTTTGTATGATATTCCCTGTGTTGTTATGAATTATATATTTTCTGTTTTTTTTTCTTCTGTAAGACAGAACATAATCAAACACAAAACTCTGAGTATCCTTAAAGAACCAATGTCTCATTTCGTTACAATAGACTGTGCAAATGGAATTGAGGGAAAGCACCACTGACTCATTGCAAACATTTTGCATCAGTATAGTGGAAGGTCTTCCCTATGTGTGTGGGAGAAGTTTCTGATCTTCTAAGTGGGCATATTTACTATTGCTGGTCTCTTTTTGCCAGTGTTTCTAAGCAGGCATTCCTCTTATTTTTCTTATTTTTGTGTTTTTGTAGAGATTGTTACTTGTCGAGTGTTCAGAGTATACCATCTGAATCATGAAAATTTACTTTGGCTAACAACCCACTTTGTGGAGGCGCACCTGTCTCTCTGTTTTGAGTTCATCCTACTCATTGTTACAGTTGCTGCACAGCCACTGGCTGCATCATGCTTTTGACACAGAAGCCAGGGGAAGAATGGCTTGATGCAATCACAGTTTTCTGCACTTACATCTTTATTTCATTATTAGAGTAGTTGCTCTTTAAGATATTCTAGGCTTTACTTGCATTCAGTGTGTGGGCTAATAAGGTTTCCTGTAGAACCAGTTCTGCTAAATTCTTAAAAATGCTTCCAGAAAGTATCCCAAAAGCTATATACCGTGCTGGGTGGGGCTTTTGGTAATGTTTAAATGGAAGGTACTGAACACAAAGCAGGATTCTACTTAGGTAGGGAGGTTAGGAAAGGGAGGGCAGTGTCTAATTTGTTAGGAAAAAAATCACTTTTGCATAATAATAAGGAATTTAAATGTATCCTGTTGAAAACACAAGGCATTTACCCCATCCTTGTTTCTCAGTGATTGAGTGTTGACGTATGAACCCAGAGGTCACAGTCCCATGCCAGTCAGGGTACATGCCTGGGTTGCAGGCTTGATTTCCAGTAGGGGCTGTGTAGGAGGCAGCAAATCCATGATTCTCTTGCATCATTGATGTTTCTACCTCTCTCTCCCTCTCCCTTTCTCTCTGAAATCAATTAAAAAAAAAAGTATATGTTTTAAAAGAAAACCTAAGGGATTTAAATGTGTTATGTACATAGGTAAGAGGTTTGCAAAAATTTTTTTGCTAAGATTGAGGTTCTGCAGTTGGCAACTCCTGTAACCCCAAAGATCCTGTTCTCTGAAGCCAGGAAAAAGCAGTCTGTTTCCAATTATATATAACAAAAATAGGGAAATTAGGCCAAGAAAAATGATCATTTGGTGGTTGGGTTGCTTTTTTATAGAGGGTATAGGTCCTATACTATAGGAGAAAGGATCGTTGATGCACTTTAAAAGATCTGTTCGTTTTTATGTTTGCTTTCAAATTTTTCTCAAGCATTCTGTATTGGAAATTAAGAGTAATTTTGGAATTAACCACTCTCACCTCTTTCATCTCCTTTTTGTTTCTCAGAGCTCGAATAGAAGAGCAGTTAGGCAGTCCCTGTTATGGGACTGATGGTTTTTTTTGGTAAAGCTGTTTCCTAAGTGAATGGTACTAGGTTATGGGCTCCCAGTAGCACACCAGGGAATTGGTGCTATGGTGTGTTTGTTGTTGTGGTTGTTATACTTTTTGCACTGCTTTGAACAGAAATATAGTGCTGCTGGTTAGCATTATTCTGCTGGGGAAGAAAGACTAGGGATGCTAGAGTGAGAAGAATACAGAGGTGAGAAGCCTGACTGCAAGGTGCATGGTGTGTGGGTGAATCTATTGTCCTCAGCACTTGTCAGAAGCAAATGGACTTTCTGAAAGCCTGCTGCTAGTTTCAGGATTAGTGGCCCCGTGAGACCCAGGTGTTAAGTAAGAGACATCACCCCAGAAGATCTTAGTTCTGTTTCTCACACCTTACACCTCCTCAGAGTGTTGAATAAAACTTTCCTGGTGGTACAGAATCTTTGATAACAACTAATCTGTCAGGGCTGCTGGTGTTGAGCGCCTGCCACACCCTGACTGGGCGCTAAAAAAGGTGCAAGGTGCAAAATTCGGTGCTTGTTTCAGTCAGCATCTTCCTTGCCCTCTCTCTGCTGCGTTCGCTGCTTTATCCTCCTATCTGCCCCATGTTTTATTATCTTGGCTTCCCTGAAACTACTTTCCCTTTCCCCCTTACTGTCCTGATCTCTGTTCAGGTGTCCTTTTCAGTGCCTGATCCTCAGGTGTTGGCATTCTCCAAGGTTTAGTTTTCCCCTTCCCTTCCCTTTCTCGTTACTTAGTTGCTCATATTTCCATGCCTCAATGGCCACATCCATGCCAGTAACTCCTTTCTGCCTCCTTGCTTCTCCCGGCCTATCACACTAATAACCTCACGATGTCTTACCTTTAGCAGCTCTCTATTGGCATTTTCTTCTCCATTTGAAAATCATCATCTCACCTGCATAGGTATCTTCCAGTTGGTTTTCTTGGCTTGAGCATCTCTGTCTCAAAATACTGTGCATTTATTGTGGCTGATAAACCCATAGTTGGAGAACACAGATTTGTTTTTGCCTCTTACATTTTAAAAAGCTCTGCTGTTCCATTATCCTTGGCACAGAATGTCCAGTTATTAACAACACAACGTTAGTCTACTTTTTCAGCCATTTCCCTTTACGGCCTCCGTGAACCTCACTGTGCTCATCCCAGACTCCTTATGGTTTCCACAGCATGCCCTGTGTGCTCACGTCCTGTTTCTTTCATACTTGTCTCTCCTCTAGCATTGCCTTCTTTCCCTTCTCTCTGGAGGCCCCCAGTTTACTCATCTAGGATGCTTTACAAGGTTCCTTCTGGCAGGGGGTGGTTGCTTCCCCCCTTTATTTCTCTTACAGCATATCTGTAGCCTCCTGAGAACTAATTTTCCTCCTCTGCCAGACTGTGGACTTCTCTAAAGCAAGATTCTTACCATCTTTGTATCCTGGGTATGTGGCATAGGCTTGGCATATTTGTTGTCAAATTGAATTCTTCAACTCACTTCCAAGTGAGTTGAGGCATGGAAATATGAGCAAGTTAGTTAAAGCACTGGGGAAAGAGCAAGGTTATAGTCATTACTAGAAGCCCAGTGTAGGAATTCGTGCATGGGTGGGGTCTGGATGGCCTGGCCCCCATCAGGGTGGATTGGGGCTAGGCCTGTTGGGAGGAGGAGATAGCAGGAGGTTGACCAGCTGGTCCACCCCGATTGTGGGTGAATCAGGGCCAGGCCAGCTTGGGGAAGGGGCTGTGGGCAATTGGCTGGCGGGCCTCATCCCTGACTGGGATGTGGGGGATAATTAAGGGTCAGTGACCAGGGGAGGGGCCATGGAAGAGTGGCCAGTCAGCCCCACCCCCCATTGGTGTATGGGGGGCTGATCAGGGGCAGAGCCAGCTCAGGGGAAGGGTTGCAGGCCAATCAGTGTGGTGGGGGCTGATCAGGGGTGGGGCTGGCCATGGGGAGGGGCTGTGGGTGGTGGGCCAGCTGGCCCTGTCCCCAAATGGGGTGGGGAGCCGATTGGGAACTAGTGGCCTTGGGGGAAGGGGCTATGGGTGGTTGGCTGGCTGGCCCTGCCCCTAATCAGAGTGGGAGAGCTGATGGGTTGAAGTTAGCTTCAGGGGAGGGACGATGGGCAGGTCAGGGTGGTGGGGGCCCACTGGGGGCAAGGCCAGCTGGGGGCAAGGGCTGAAGGAGGTTGGCCAGATGGCTTGACCCCCTACTAGGGTGGAGGGGTAATGGGGGGGGCATCCAGAGGGAGGGGTTTGGGGCCGATTGGTGTGTGGTGTGTGTGTGGGGAGAGGCTGCTGGATGTTGGCCAGCTGGCCCCACCCTCCCGATCTGGTCGGTTCACTGGCTGCAGTGGGCATTATAGCAACCTATTGTTCTGGTCATTACAGCTTTCTGGTAACTAGCTTTTTATATATATAGGTGTCATAACAATAGGAAATCAGTGCACAGTCATAGAGTTTAGGGATAGAGTGGGGCTCAGAAATATCCTCTTTTTAAAAGTTCCTCAAAAGATGAGAAGAACCAGGTACAGAGAAGTTAGGAGGACTTCCCAAGGTCACATGGCTGGGAAACAGTGCTTCCCTCTGCCCTTCTGCAGTATTCTCCATCCAATAGCCACAATGGCCCTGATAAAACCTAAGTCAGATCCTGTCATTTTTCTGCTTAAAACACTCTACTGTTCCTGTCTTACTTAGAATAAAAATCAAAATCCTTATAGTGATCTGTAAAGTCATATATAACCAGCTCCGACTCCCTCACCTGCTACTTCTTTAACCACACTGCTTCGGCTCACTCACTCTGCTCCATGGCCTGCTTGCCATTTTCCTCACCCGCCAGACACATTCTGACTCAGGGCCTTTGCCTGTGCTGTTTTCTTTGCTTGAAATGTTTTTCTCCTAAATAGCTACCAAGTTCACTTCTGATAGGTCCTTACTCAAAACAAAGAAACACACCAAATCAGAGACCCTCAAATATGTCCTTTCCTTGTTTTTCTGCTTTTCTTGTTTTCTCAGCATTTATTTCGGTCTCATATACAATTATATATCTTGTTTATAATCTCCCTGGACTAATGTAAGCTCCACAAAGGCAGGGATTTTTATGTGTTTTATTCCTTGTTGAATCCCCACACCTAGAACAATCTTGGCATTGAACAGGCACTTGATAAATATCTGTTGGATGACTACATGAATAAGAAGCAGCAAGATTTTTGTGGAGTTCTTACAGTTAAATGTACACTTTTGATATTAAAAAGGGAAAAACCATCAGGTCTGTCTGGAAGAAGGAGAATCTGATGGTTAAAAAGCCACATTCGAGGCC